>OW679198.1:158362221-158572980 GCA_940337035.1 Agriotes lineatus | reverse complement strand
CCCTTGCTAGAGTTGGAACTCCTTAGTCTCGGCAAAATTCTAAGTAGGACTTTGACCATATGACCAAAGCAGTCGGTGTCTAAGGTACCTGGTACTCTGCATGCCTAGACCTTGTCCATTAACAAACAAACCATCTGAATTGGATACCCATTTAATTCTTTGGTTGTTAGTATTCAAATCACACATATTTTCAGAATCAATACATTTTACAAGAAGTTTATTTAGGTTAATATTTAAAACTACACAGTACAATAATTAAATAAAAAGAGGGTGTATCTTCTTTTTTGTCAGTCGAGTGCGGCAAGTGGGGCATTTCTTTTTAGACTTTATAATCTTCTCGATGCACGGAGAGCAAAAAATATGGCCGCAAATTGTACAGCTGATCGGTTTGTTGTCGAGAGCCTCTAAGCATATGGGACAATCCTGCAGATGAATACGAGAAGTTGGTACCATTGGTTGCACAGAAAACTGGTAGAGCTAGTTTTAAGTTGGTTATACAACGTATGAATAATATGTTGGTAGCACTGTAAGTCTATGTCGAATTCTAAGTTAGCAGGTTAGGTTTTGTGCCAGTTTGTGTCAAATCTGACGGAAAACCTAACCTGATAACCTCGAATCTGACATAGACTTACAGTGTCACCAAAATAGTATTCATACGTTGTATAACCAACCTAAAACTAGCTATACCAGTTTTCTATGCAACCGATGGTACCTGCTCCTGCTGTAGAGTAATGAGAATTTTAATGTAAGAATTACTATTAAAATAGGTTACTAAGGTTACAAACTGAAATGGGTATATCTTTTTTTTTTAGATTTATGTTGTTAACGCCGTATTGTCTGGATTTGAATCCATTAATGTATAATTAGCTGATTTACCTGATTATTTTTTGTTGCTTTTGTTTTTATATGTGTAGGAACAGAAGTCCCTATGTTACTATTATCTCTACCACCTATTACGATGACATCTTCTGCTACAGGAACACCCCCGTTCCTTCTCTGGGCATCACAAGGTGACTGATCTATAATTTGTACTGAGGAATTCTCTACAGTCTCATATGGCATGCTAGGCACGTTTTGGTCACTACAAAAATATTGCAAATGCTTATGCTTCCATGTTTATAAAAGTTAAAAGAAACTTGAACACATCAAAGTTTTGATTGTAATTTTTTTGTGCCTCCCTACCGAAAGGTAAAAAGGTTAGAGATTATGTTCATACTTTTCTTTTCTTGTAATTGTCATTTTTTACATCATCTCAAAAATTATGCAAAAAACACAGTAACTTCAAGTAACTTACTCAGCATAGCGTAATAGTAATTTGTGCACATCTTCTAGCATTTTTACAATATTTGTAAGTGGATTATGTGGAAACTCTGATAATGGCAACGACTGGTTCTGTACAGGGCTTATTTGAGTTGTACTTGCATGATTAATACTGTATATTGGTAGTGCACACGGATTTGGTTTTGGTGTTGACGTCACAATATCATGCTGAAAGAACATTGTCATGTCCATTTCAAACACTGATACTTAATTCGCAATTTTACTGCTAATTTACCTTTGATTGTGATTGTGTAACTTCAATTTTCCTCGTTTTCGTACTGGGAACACCATCGGCATTCGGAACGTGAACATCTAAGTTATTCTGCTGCTATAAAGCTGATTAACAGCAACAACAAAAATGGATATATGACAGACCTACATGTTCTTTGGTTTGATTTGGGTTGATGCTGGCATCACTGGATGTCCGTTTTCGGGAATCTGGACTTGCGACAAGGACAGACGTCGTCGCAGGGTTTGGGTCGACATTTACGTTCTGTGTTGATAGCGACGGCTTTGCTTCATTTTGATGGGACTGAAAATTGCAAGGCGTAAATTACTGGACATGGATTATTTGAACTTTGGCTTGACCTATACCTGCTCCATTTTGAATTTTTAAAAATTATTCAATTGTAAACATTTTCGTAAAAGTTCAGTGTTATACCTATGTGTAACTGTCATAAATTATGAAACAAGAACATTTAAACGAAAAAAGGCATCTTGATGATGTGAAGTTAGGGTTGCACTTGAATTGAGCAGCGACTAGCGACAGGTAGTTTAGTCATGAAAAGGGTTCTTTAATCTCCTACTGAACTGCGCTCAGTGCCTACAGGTAGTCAAATCAACGACCGTAATTTAGGTAACAATTTTTCATTATTGGTAAATGCACATAATAGGGATGGAACGTGGATGAGACATTTCTTCAGGCAGCAAAAGTGGGGAATCGCTTCGTAGAAGATCTTACAAGTGGCAAAAAATATTTAATTTCATTAAATTCATTTTTATTTCAAGTAGATAACATGTTGAACAGCCCTCGTATGTGTTGTAAAGTTATTGTAGCGGTAAAAATTATAATGACTCAAAACTGATGTGCCTGAACTAATCTATAAATTGTTACCGTGTACTTATTAGCACATAATTAACGTTTAAAACCATTTTAAAAATTTAAATTTCGTCTAGCAAATTACAGAAAATCGTTTTTATACTTTTTTTTTCTCGATAACGGTTGCAGATACGAAAAAACTGCAAGAGAACAAAAAGATTCTAAACAAAACAGGAAACTCAATTTGTATTTTAGAATCTAACAGCGGCGCACCGCAAAAAAGTTCAGGGGGAGAAAAGGAAGCATGACCCCTGAAAAAATATCTCCCTGTAGATTCTCACAACCATTTGATATTCTCAATGATGTAAGCCCTGCAGCCTAACCTGTATTCCAAATTTGAGCTAAATATCTCAAAAACTGCAGGAGCTATAAAGGAAAAAGTTAAAAGTTAAAAAAAAATTGACCGGAAGTCGACCTCGGAAAAGAAATCCGATTTCCGGTTTCTATATATTTTTGGAATCTACTCTTCAAGCTGAGTCGAATGATATATATCTCGTCCTCCTAAAATATATCTCCATTTTCTTGCTTCTCATGTAATAATAACAAGTTAACAATGTTCAAGATGAAAACGTTCTAGTAACTGTCTATAAAAAACAAATGTCAGAATGTCTTAGAAGGCGGCCCTGCCTTAAAGCTGTTAAAATCGAGAACGATTTACACACATACTTTTAGGCCGATTTATTCACTTCGCCGTAGGCGATTTTTGCACAACGCACTCTGAAGCTGAAGGCTCTTTGGCCCTTATGCTATCAACTCGTTCTCTATGAAATTCCCTCATATCGCGAGTAAGGTTGGACGTTGCACTTTTCGCAGCACATACGTATGTTAAAATTCACAGTGCGCTGACAGAACTGGGACAGCTCTACAAAATCTTGATTATACTAAAATACATCGCTGACTCTAATTTGCAATAGAAAAAAAAACCCTATAAAGTACAAACTGACTATATCTTTGAATGTCTATACTCTATAGGGAAGGAATACCAAGGCTCATTTCAACTTGTTGGAATACATGTATTTTTTTTCAGCTTAAGCAGTGATTGTTTGTTTGTTGTTGAAATGATTGGCCGCATTATTGTTCTTCGTTTGATTTATTTCGGACTGTTGTATTGGAACTGGCTTATATGTCCAGTTTTAGATCTTAATATTTTTGTAATTTCAGCATCCGCCTGCAGCACCACATCTCAATAGAATTAAACCTTTCCTTTCCGTTCACCGAGCTGGATCACGTTCTTATCTATATAGGTAGTACTACACTTCATACATATTATTATGGTTATTAAGTGTATATGATGTTGCTATTATTATTATTTAAATAAATGACTAGCATCTCAAAGGGTTGGGTTTCTACATCGTAACAAGTATTATCTTGATTTAGTATAAATTATTGGAAATACATTAGCTATCAACTTAAATATCCTGGTATCTTTTTAATAGTTTAGTTGTAAACGCGTTGAAAAATGCTCATTTAATCACTGGGACAATTACAATACTGTATATTTTAACTAATGAGAACTAAATTCAAATATAGCGATCTAACTTCACAATTTCACAAAACAAGTTCGCTATTTTTCTACTTATTATGAGTGATCACGTAATTAAAGTGTTGTTTAGGTAATAAAAATAACAGTAAGTAAATACACGTCAAGAACAAAAAACACTCAGATAACGCGTTTGCCGGAAAAACACAAAAAACCGATGCTACTTACAAATAACTAAATTCAATGCTTTATGATAAACTTTCCTGACCTTTATGTTGTTTTTCCAATGAAAACTAAGGCTTACTCAAGACCCCAGCAAGTTCCACGATTCCTGGGCTCATCTTTCTCTGTTGGCCTGCAGATACAAGACGGTGTTGCCTTGCAAAAGGCTCCTGAAGCTCGGCTGCTTCAAAACCGCCTCCAATTCAACCGTTGTCCCACAACTAGGACTCTAACTGCTTTCCACGATGGTCGTTGCCTACCTCTACTTTACAGGGCTCTAATTACACTGCTCGAACTTTGTACACTGCCTTGGAAAACCAGCGACCACTCGATGCACAAATTAAACACTTTTTATAAACCTCTGCATAGATGCTACGAATTAAAGCAACCTACTACAGCCTACCCAAAGAATACAGAATGAATTTTCTCTCTCTCTGCAGTCGATAACCTCTTAACAGAAGTGTCGTGATCATATGGTATCGTTTCGTAGGCTTATTGCTGTATTAACTATTTGTCTCCATTCATTCCTATCAGTGACATCATGGGTGAGCTGGTGAGGAGGTTTTCCAGTAAGGATTTTTACTTGATCGATCCATCTCTTTGGCGACCTTCCGTGGGGTCTCTTTCCCTCGATGCGACCTTGTACTATCAATTTTTCTAAACTGCTGTTATCTTTTCTTGCAATATGTCCGAAATATTGCAGTATTTTTTTGTATATTGTAGAGGAAAGAGGTTGTTCTATATTTAGATCTTCTAAGATAAAAGCGTTTGTTCTTCTTTCGGTCCAGGAAATTTTCAACTTGAGGCGCCAACACCATATCGAATGTCTCGATTCTTCTACGATCGCGCTCTTTTATCGTCCGTATTTCTGAAGCGTATAATAGGATTGAGAATACTAGTGATTTTACCATTTTTATTTTAGTTGCGTTGGTTATATGTCGATCCTTCCATATTCGATTGAGTTTAGCCATGGCATCTTTGCTCATTTGTATACGTCTCCTTATTTCGGTTGACGAGTCTCCCTTATTACTTATGTATGATCCAAGATAGATGTAGTGATCTACTATTTCATATTCTCCAATTTGGTTCACATTGGGTCTATTCTGACCAAATCTGTCTATGATCAGAATTTTGGTTTTCTTTCTATTAAGCTCTAGACCATATTCTTCGCTTATTAACGATATTCATTGCATAAGTTGGAGTAGTTGTTCTTCTGAAGTTGCCAAGACAAGATGTTAAAAAGAAGGGGTGACAGTATACAACCCTGTCGAGCCCCTTTTCGTATTCTAAAATTATCGGATATTTTTTGGTCAATCTTTACCATTTCCGCTAATACTCTCCAAAGTTTTTGCCATTGAATGCTGTCAAAGGCTTTCTGGTAGTCGATAAAGCAAATGTATAAACATTGGTCATATTTTCTGGCTTTTTCGATTATCTGCTGAAGATTCAAAATTTGTTCGCGGGTACGTTTACCTTTTACGAACCCCGCTTGTTCTTTGGGAATTTGCCCTGGTAAGTATGTTTTCAGCCTGCTATTAATAATATGGAATAGTATTTTACTAGCGTGCGGGATAAGTGCTATTAATCTATAGTTATTGCACTTTAGTGTCGATCCCTTTTGTGTATTGGGTTGTACACAGAATTACACCAGTCACTTGGCCAAATTCCTGTGTCCCATATCCTTTGACAGAGAGCATGAATGACGTCCGCTCCTGTATCTTCCATGGTTTTAATTGTTTCCGCGTCTATACCATTGTTAGCGATAGCTTTTCTTATTTTGAGATGTTTTATGGCTTGTTCAACCTCTTCTTTTAGGATACTAGGTTCTTTTATGTTGGGTGGGTCTCTCTTTTCCAGGGCGTGTTGTGTTTCGTCGGTGAACAGTTTTTCACAGTAGTCTCGCCAAACTTCAACGACTTTTATAGTTGCTGTCGTTTTTTCACCTTTCTTGTTTAATATTGCCCATGTTTGTGGTTTAAACTGTTTGGCTATATGTCTGATTATCTTGTATAGATCTTTGGGGTTATTCTGATGCTCATGAGTTTGTATTTCTTTACATAAGTTGCTGTAGAATTGGTTTGTATCATTTCTGCAAGCTCTTTGGATATTTGTGTTAAGCTGATCATGTAGAGTACTAAGACCACTGCTTTTCAATTGTCGTCTCTCTTCTATCATTTTCAATGTGTTTTGTGATATCCATTCTTGTTTGGGTTTATTATTGTTGTTTTTCTTTCCAGATAGGTTTGCCTCTGTTTTTATGGTTTTTTTTATATTTTTCCACATTGTATTAGGATCGTCATGTTTTAGCTTATGTAGTTCCAGTGTGTTAGCCATTTCATTTTTGAGTGCTTCTTTATTTTCTACTTCCAGTTTTCGTTGTATTTTGTTGTTATTAATTCTATGTAGTTTTAATTGTATCTTAGTAATTGGTGATCGGATCCACAGTCGGCCCCAGGGTAGATCTTCGAGTTCTTAATTGACATCTTCCATCGCATGTCAATGAAGATGAAATCAATTTGATTGTGATGTTTCATATCTGGGTGTTTCCACGTGTATAGTCTTCTTATGTGATGTTTAAATAGAGTATTTGCCACTGTAAATCTATTTTCTGCGCAAAAGTTCAACAGTCGTATTCCCCGTTCATTTCTTTCCAACTATTTCTCTTATATGGTTGTCAGTTGTAGTATTCCCGATTTTAGCATTAAAATCGTCTATAACAAGGAGCATTTCTCGCTTAGGTATTGAGCGCATAGCCTTTTCTAGGTCATGATAGAAGTTTTCTATTACTTCTTCTTTCGCTAGTGCAGCTGGTGGATACACTTGGATAATGTTAAGATTGTGTGGCTTTGCACGGAGTTTTATAGTTAGTATCCTATCTGTGAGTGTGTTACATCCTATAATATATTTACTTGTTTCATAATCTATTATAAAGCCTGTTCCATATCGGCTGTTGTCATCACTACCTGAATATATTATTAAGTTGTTTTGATTGGTTCTGAAGTGGCCGCGTCCTTTATAATGTGTCTCAGCTAGCCCCAGTATAGAAATCCCCAATCTTTCCATTTCGCTTTTTATTATTTGTGTTTTGCCAACTTGTAGTAGTCCACGTACGTTCCATGTTCCTACTTTCCTAGTATTCCTTAGCTGCATGGTTTTTCTCATTACCGCTCCTCCCGGAGAACCGAATGGAGAGCTATTTATAACTCCGGGACATTTCGTACTGAGTGATACTATTATGATTCTCATGGGAGTTGAAGTTGTGTTGGATCAAGGTGGGCTCCCAGTTCCTTCCTTGATGGGATTGGGGAAGGGTAAGGTTGGATGTAGATGCGATAAAGGTTAGGACATAGCTCTCTCTTGAAGTGGGAGAAGAGAGAACCATGGGTCACGTGGGCAGGATTGCATCCCTGAAGTAGACTTACCTTCACCGGGACCTTGTGTACCCGCTACCCTCTATTTTAAACACACTGAATTAGAAAAAGGGTATTTAGTCACGTATTAATAATTATTTATTGATGAATCCAAAATTAAAACCACTTGGTTTCCTTTTCCGAATTGTTTGCTTTTTTTCGATCTTACGTTGTTATACATTATTGCCAAGCCTGCTTTGATTACATTTTGTTGTTCAGATCAAGGCTAACACTATATTTAGTACCGTGTTACAAATATTACCAAAGCCAACTGCAAAAATTAAAATGTGCTCATAGCAATATATAGTATAACACAGAGGAATAGCTTTGTTTCAGAGCTGGAAGACCCCGCGTGGAAAATGCTCTTGCAATGAATCAGGAAATAGAGAAAAAACTCGGCGTAAAGGAAGTACTCGCTTACTACTTCTGGATTTAACTTGATCCGTGGAATATAGTGCAAGTATTAAATATAAACTTATGTCAATTAAAGCTGTAAAAATGTATTGGGGTATGTAAGATTCAAAGAAAATTTTTAAACCATTTAAAGTTACAAAGCGATTAAGTTAGAGCTATTGTATTGCTCCCACTCTTTTCATAATATGTAAGAAAAACTTTATAAAAGTTGAAACAAAAATACCTAGCTATGGGTTAAACCTTGGAGAACACATTAATTTGAATTTGCACACCATCGGGTGGCACTAGCTAGTGATAAAAACAACTTAGAGTTCATGATGTGAAGAATGCAGAATGCCAGAATGGATTCTTACTAAGAATTTTAAAAAAGCTTTTCCGGTGTGGGATCGATGGGAGTATGTAGCGAAAAACATAGGCATCTGCCTTCACAATCTTTGATAACGCCGGGGCAGATGATGTTAGCAGCACTTGTGATACGATAATTAAGAGTCGTTTGTTTCTCATATGAATGCGAAACTGTTGTGTATTTAAAAAAAATAATTTTAGAATGTTAGTTTCTTCTAATTTCAGGCATCACCTAGGTTTTTAAGACAGTTTTAAACCAGTTCAGCTTCCATTTGTTTTGTCAGGGCTAGGTTCATTTGTAACACAAATTAACACTTGATTTAGACAGTATGACTGTAGTCACTATTACACATTAATTTTTATACACTATTTAGTTATCAATGTGATAAATGTCTTGTGGTAACTTCCGTTTTATACGTGGGTGTAGGTTTTTCGTACATTAATTATACTGCTGAAACACTGGATTGGTATCAAGTTTTGAAAGGTATCGCTCACAGATACTTTTAATTACATCGAGCATGTATGGGACACTTACCGCACAAACCAGGGAGCCCTTAAAACTATTCGAAGAACACAGATAAATACAAAAAGTGTATATATAGTATGATCAACAATTAATCTCATCTAGTATGGCTGCGGAAGTGCAAACCAACGCCTTTAAAATTGGTTTACATACTTTTATTTACAACTGTTAAACAATACCGTTGTTATTTTGCGATTATTTGTCAATTATGATATATATTTTTAACTAAAATCACAATGCCTGTTGTTTATATTTCATTATTACATCGATACCGCCATAAATGCATGGATACCACCATAATTACATCGCTAATACGGATTTATGTGCATATAATCAAACAGGCCATAAACTGCTTTTTCAAGTTGACAGTTATCAGTCTGTCAGTTTGAAAATAATAATTTACACTTCTTTCCTCCCAAACCTAAAATGGAAAACGATAGCGACAATAGTGCTGAAGTACGCCAAGCCGGCAAACAAGCTATACAAAATTTACTCCCAGAAAAGTCGAAGAAAACTTATGATATCGCATACAAAAATTTTCTGGAATGAATGTAAATAAAGTAGTTGTAAATAAAATAGCGTATTTCACTCGCATATAATAGCTATTATTAGTACACTCAGATGGCTTAAAGAACTCGCTCGCTTCGCTCGCTCGTTATTTAAAAGCCATCTTCGTGTAATAATAGCATCCATTATATGCTCGTATAATAATATACTAGTATTTAATTCAAACTGTCATATTTTATTATTAAATATTCTTTTTATCCATCTTATTACAATATTATATTGAAATAAATGAACTTGCACGTAAAAGTAATGCAATTGTCCAACAAATAAGCTTGCGCCGGTCGAATAGGCACTTCATCTTAAATAATCTAACCTAAAAATAAAATATATTGGAGCCAGTTTTAAAGGCAGCAATTTGTTCTTTCATAACCATACTAGATGAGATTAATTTTTGATCATACTTTATATGATATCATCAAAAATGAATCTGATCTAGTATGGCTATGGAATTGTTCCTAATTTATGAATGCAACTATAACTCACTTCAAAATCAAATGTCAAGTTTGACATTTAGGGCCAATTCTACAAACCAAGGATACAGTTAGCCGGGGAATAAATATTCTAGAAACGATTATTGTAACAAAGGAAACTATGACAATTATACCTCGGATAGCTTATTCTAGGTATATACTTGCATTGTAGAACCGGCCCTTAAGTGTAAACATAGTTGCATTCATAAATTAGAAAGAATTCCATAGCCATACTAGCTGAGATTAATTTTTGATCATACTTTACATACAATACTTTTACAATAATTTTGCACCCATAATTTAATGAGTGATACATCGCTTAAACACTGAACATCTCTCTGAACAAGCTTAATATCAGAAATAGTAGCTCCGTAAATCGCTTTTAAATAATTTCTCTTTCCACGAATGCTGACTTCGTGTATTTCTTTAAAGTACTGCAATTTATCAGCAGTTAAAAATATTACAAACGCCTCAATAAGTCCTTGTACTAATTGACTATAATTTACGACGCTAAAGAACGATTCGGTTAATTTGGGTACACAAAAGAGGTTCCGTTTCAAAGCCGTTTAATTAAGAGATTGAGGTGAAATCGATTGTATTATAACACGCCGGTCGAAAGAAATGCATGGTAAATTGACGCACTCACGTGAAACCGCCACTTAGTTATTTCTAAACGCGGTAATTACGAGTTGCGGGAATATTTAATAACCCGGCGACCATTTTGTTTGTTTAATCAGCGTCGCTGTAACCCTTTGCTCGATTGCGTGATAATTACCAATTATTTTTCTTGCAAGCTGCCGAGCCTGCGCTAGACGCCATAACTTCAAAATCTGGAGGACCGGATGCGATGAACTTAAGGATATGAAGACCGGCATACAAGGTGCGGTATTACTAAATTGCGACGGTAATGTGCGAAATCACTTACAGAGATATCGGCAGGCCGGACGATTTTTTCCGAATTGACTTCAATACATGGCAGGCTGATAAATTTGTTGCTCCAGCTGAAGGATTTTAGGGAACTTCTTTTATAATAAGTGGAATGGAGCGAACTTACATTAAGTTGCATAAACGACTGTGTAGTATCCGATGCTGGCCACAATCATAATCATTAGCCTGTTTTACCATTTCTGTGTGGAGAAACATTTAGTTATGCACTCACACTTTAACTTTTGTTAATTAGAATTACAATCTTGCTGACCTTTCTTCGTCTTAAATCAAAATAGAATATTTGATAAAAATGTAGTTTATTATGAGCGTTCAGTCTTTCAATCGCCGACTAAAAATGCTCAATCGCAAAGCAACTATAATTGATATGGGCAACTTCAACGCAAAAATTGGAAACATCGGCGATGAGAACCATTTATAAGCAGTGGCAGGAAAATATGGTGTAACAGCATGAAACGAAAACGGTGTGATGCTGCTGTTTTACGCTGAGAACAATATAATTATAACAAACTCAAATGTCTATCATTGCATACATAATTTATAAATACTTGCCAATCTCGCGACGAATAAACTCGAACTCAAATTGATTATAAGCTGGTGAAATCACGATAGAGAACCTCCATAAGGAATGTGAAAACTTACTTAGGAAAGGATTGTGGAAGTTAATACAATCTCCTTGTAGCCGAAGTATATCTGAAAACCCATACAGAATATTGATATGCCAAGAGATTGAAACTCACCTAAAACTTTCACGCTTGCTCTTTCGGTATCAAAGACGGATCTTACAAGCACTACTCACCAGTAAAGCTGAGCTCATTGAAAGGTGGGCTCAATACTGCCAAACTGATTGTAGGAGATGTTCACAATTCGGGTATAACATTGTGACGTTTCGTTTCCCTGTAAATAGCATTAAAAACGTGCGCAAGTTCCCGCACCCTCTTTTTACCTTACTTAGGCTTCCATAGCTAAGCGAAGTGGACAAAGGTCGCTAACAAATATAAAAGAGCGATGGCCGGGCAGTCTCCCCGGACCTCTTTCTTCACTCTTCTCTTTCAGATTTGGATCAAGCTCAAGCCAGAAGTAAGTTGGGGCCCTGAAGGGCTTCAAGCTCCCACAGCCAACCGCCAGTCTTGTTTAGCCCTGTTAAGCGAGGAGCCACCAGTATAGTACCTGGGGGTCACGAAAGTTGTTTCATCCTGCTAAACGAGTTCGTATATGGGAAGTTCTGAATCCAACTTCTTGAGAAGTAAAACTGTCCAGAACCTAACACGACCTGAACGTCCATTATATATATATCTGACAATCTTAACATCTAAACTCAAGGGCGCCGTAGTAAACCCGAGACTTGTTTGGATGCCTTCCTGCAGCATTGGGGTAGTCGAACTGCCTTTTTGCTTATTATACTAGACCAAGATCCTTCCCGATTGCTGCAGAATGTATACAGTCCAGCCTTTATTATGGTGAAGACGTTAATTCTACATTCCCAATCCCTGCACCTTTAAAACACTCAAATTTGAACACTTTAAACTAGAATTTATAGGGTAGCGGGAGGTACATCTTCACGATCCCGGTGAAGAACAGACCTCCTCAGGAAATGGCGACCCTGCCCTTGCAAGCTCTTAATTTTTCTAACGCCCTTCCCTGAAAAAATTATGTCCCGTAAACCCAATCCTACCCACGTCAATTATCCTTTCCCACATCCCAGATCCCAGTCCCTAGAGGAAAGCCAGTGGATGATTGTCTCTAGTATCATTCCAAGAGAATCTCATGGATAACAAAATCCGGAGTATAAACATTCCAAGGGGAGATAGGCCTCTTAGCTGGGGACAGTAGCCTATCTAGGGGCAGTTCACCCCAAAATTAAAGAACCCGGTCCTTCAGGTTGGGGGTTGAAGCGTAAAGGTTAGCTCCCTTATATTCGTAAAAACTAGAAAATGCTAAAAATCCCAATAATGAGCCTCGGAAAAGCTCGGACGGAAAAAATGGAAAAAGACAAAGGCAAAGAAAACGGATAACGAACATTGGTACATGGAACGTACAAGGATGTAGAGGAAAAATGGCAGATATATTATCAGAATTAAGAAAAAACCGAATGGACATTGTAGCATTAACTGAAACGAAAAGAAAAGGTAGTCGTATAGAGGAAATTGGCAAATACATCCACATATACAGCGGAGTATCAAAAGAAGAACGTGCTAAGAGAGGGGTATCCCTGCTAATACATACTAAATTCAAAACTGGCATAACAAATTGGGAAACATTAAATGAACGAATTGTTACTGTAAATCTAAATTACCGGGGCACTAAAATCTCAATTATAGGAGTGTACGCTCCAAATGAAGATGCTCCAGATGCAGAAAAAGACCAGTATCAAGAAATACTAGATGAAACAATAAACAGCATTGGAAACAGTAGAGAAGTAATTATCCTAGGTGATCTGAATGCCAGAACCGGAAAAAAGACAAAGACCCCATTGTTGGAAAATTCGGAGAAGAAACTAGAAATGAAAACGGCCAGAGACTTATAGATACCTGCCATCAGCATAACCTTAAAATCATGAATGGGTTCTTTGAGCACAAGCAAATCCATAAATATACGTGGACGCAAACAACAAGAAACCTAAAATCTATAATCGATTATATTATCATCAAACAAGAAACAAAAATAATTGTACTAGATGTACGAGTCCATAGAGGCGCCGAATGTGGAAGTGACCACTACTTAGTAAAATCAAAAATTATTATACCGTATACATATTACAAGAAACGCGAGGAAGAAGATATATGCACAACAACAGAAATAGAAAATCCCCGAATGTATAATACTGAAGAACTGCTAGAAGAAAGTACCAGATACCTGTATCAGAAACGATTCGATCAAGCCCTAAATGAAGATTTTATAGAAACACCAACGGAAGATCTATATAATCATATCGTAAAGGCACTCCACCAAGCAGCAAATGAAGCAATTGGGGAAAAATACCCAAAATTAAAGAAGAAGAACGACTGGTGGAATGAAAATTTAGAAGAGCAAAAGCAGAAAACGCAAACAGCCTACCACAAATGGTTGAATACGAAAGATATACCAGATAAAATACTGTATAAACGGGAACAGTCAAAGTACAGACGTCTTATAATAACAGCAAAAAATTCATGGTGGGAAAGAAATTGCAAACAGTTGGATACGTATATAGGCGGCACTAAATCATCAGAAGCGTAGAAGTTTTTAAAACACATACGAAAAAACAAGTCGCATAGAACGAATATACCAATTATAACAACGGACAAGTGGGAAAAATACTACAGAGAACTATTGGTAGAACAAAGGCAAGAATTCATAAGAACATCGCCGAAAGTATATAGAGTCCATGGAGAAGATAAAACAATCAACCCAGAAATTATGAAAAACGAGATTGCTGCACTAAAAAATAGGAAATCGTCAGGTCCAGGGGGAATACCAGCGGAGCTTATAAAATACGGATCGGAAAAAATGCAAAGAATGTTAACTGTCCTTTTTAATAAATACCTAAATGGAAATGAAGTACCACGAGAATGGAAAACAGCCTGGATAACATCAATCCACAAAAAGGGACGAGTAGATATATGCAGCAATTACAGATGTATATCGGTTACAAGCACAATGAGTAGGCTATATGGTAAAGTACTAAAAATTATGCTCGAACACGAATATCAACCATACGAATTAGAAGAGCAGAGCGGATTTAGAGCTGGACGCTCATGTCTCAATAATATATTCTGCCTAACTCAAATAATAGGAAAAAAAATGGCCACTGCTAGAGATACCCACCTATTATTTGTCGATCTAACCAAAGCCTATGATAGTGTTCCCATATGTAAACTGTGGGAGGTTATAGAAAAAAGTAATATAAACTCTACCATTATACAAGCGATAAAACAACTATACGAAAATTCAATATCGCAGATAAAAATGGGGAATAAAATATCTAAAGGTTTCGTAGTGACAAAAGGTCTGAGGCAAGGATGCTGTCTATCCCCAACTTTATTTAAGATCTACATTAGTGAAGTCCTAAACCAATGGAGAAGGAAATGCCAGGGAATGGGGATTCCGATTACAGACGATTCAACGTTATATACCTTGCACTTCTCCGATGATCAGGTGATTGTACGAGTAGCACAGGACAAAGAAGATCTGGAATATATGGGCCGCAAACTAAAGGAAGAATATGAAAAATGGGGATTAAGCATTAATATGGAAAAAACGAAATATTTGTGTATTGGGGGAAAAGAAGAACACCTGGAATTGGAAAATAAAGAAATAATACAAGCATGCCAAAAGTATATCTATCTAGGCATAACTATAAATGACACTGGAAAACAAGAACAAGAAATAAATAATAAAGTGATAAAAGGAAAAAAAATAATAGGCGCCTTAAATTCTATCCTACGGGATAAAAACATAAGACACACTACGAAGACTCAGATATATAACTCAATATTAAAAAGCGTCATGACATACGGCTGCGAGGTATGGCAAATTAATAAAAGGGAGGAAAACAAACTCTTAGCAACGGAAATGGATTATTGGCGACGATCGGCCGGAATATCTCGCACAGCGAGAGTAAGGAACACGAGAATCAGAGAAATTATGAAGGCAGAGAAGACAATAATAGATGAAATAAAAGACAGACAGCTAACCTGGTACGGCCATGTACAGCGTATGGGAGATGAACGTATCCCCAAACAAGTTATGAATTGGACCCCTCGAGAAAGGCGAAGAGGTGGACGGCCAAGAAACACGTGGGCAGGAAATATTAGAAAAGCGATGTCCGAGCGCAACTTAGAAGATGGAGATTGGATAAATCGCAATAGATGGAGATTGGGAACCGGAAAACGTCGAAGAACGTTCTAAAACCGGACATATATATATATATATATATATATATATTTTTTTTTTGACTGGGAAAGGGGTTCTAGTCAACACCAATCTCAGTACTTGGGCAACGATTACAAGAGCTATTAATGGTTTGTTGAAATAAAACCACTTGATGCTAAGGTCGACAGTTTCGAAATATATTTATTCCATTCTCAAGACCTACGGAGAGGTTACAGATAAGAAGCAATGTTTGTACAATGTAATTAGTTAAGATCTTACCTAACAACTTGCGGCACAAAACCGAAAAGGCACATGTAGTTCACAAAACATGTGACTAGATTTCAAATTTTAAATTTACAAAAGCAGTACAGCGAATGCAGCATATCACACAACAAAAGCAATGCTAGATTTTCCTGTCACCAGGTTACATGTTAAAAATCCACAAATACATTTAAAATTAATTAATTACTACAATTTTTATTAGTTTTAAGCCATAATGGCCGTCAATTTGATAAAATTGTTCAAACCCGATAAGGAATGCAAGGAAGTAAACTTTGCAGGTGACAGTCGTGGTTCGCGCATGCGCCTTACGATCGGCGTCGGTAGTATACCAGGGACGTTCAAAATGGAAAGGTACTGTTCGCTGGCACAAGTAAGGAAATTTATGAAATTTAATTAAAGGGTAAATTATTTATTTATGGGAAGAAAGATATATTCTAAGGAGAGTGAAACAGGTTAGGTTGAAAATTATTGACTTTCGATTCTAACCAGGTTGGGGAAAATCTAAAGAAAAATCGTTATTGGACATTGCTAACAGGAGGTGATATGAAACACTAAGGTTGTCAATGTCTGTTTTTGAATTAAGGGTGTTGTTACTGCCAAAAATGTGGCACATTTCAATAAATAAACGATGGTTACTATTAGATTCTGTTGTAATGATTTTGGTATTATCAAAATCCATCTCATGACCCGTACTGTTGACGTGACTAGCTAAAGCACAGGCCTTAGGTTTTACACGGGAATCACTTTTGTGTTGGGTAATCCTAGCTTTCAACCTCTGTGGTTGCCAGTCCACCTATATTGGGCAAACTTCACAGAGGTTGAAAGCTAGGATTACCCAACACAAAAGTGATTCCCGTGTAAAACCTAAGGCCTGTGATTTAGCTAGTCACGTCAACAGTACGGGTCATGAGATGGATTTTGATAATACCAAAATCATTACAACAGAATCTAATAGTAACCATCGTTTATTTATTGAAATGTGCCACATTTTTGGCAGTAACAACACCCTTAATTCAAAAACAGACATTGACAACCTTAGTGTTTCATATCACCTCCTGTTAGCAATGTCCAATAACGATTTTTCTTTAGATTTTCCCCAACCTGGTTAGAATCGAGGGTCAATAATTTTCAACCTAACCTGTTTCACTCTCCTTAGAATATATCTTTCTTCCCATAAATAAATAATTTACCCTTTAATTAAATTTCATAAATTTCCTTACTTGTGCCAGCGAACAGTACCTTTCCATTTTGAACGTCCCTGGTATACTACCGACGCCGATCGTAAGGCGCATGCGCGAACCACGACTGTCACCTGCAAAGTTTACTTCCTTGCATTCCTTATCGGGTTTGAACAATTTTATCAAATTGACGGCCATTATGGCTTAAAACTAATAAAAATTGTAGTAATTAATTAATTTTAAATGTATTTGTGGATTTTTAACATGTAACCTGGTGACAGGAAAATCTAGCATTGCTTTTGTTGTGTGATATGCTGCATTCGCTGTACTGCTTTTGTAAATTTAAAATTTGAAATCTAGTCACATGTTTTGTGAACTACATGTGCCTTTTCGGTTTTGTGCCGCAAGTTGTTAGGTAAGATCTTAACTAATTACATTGTACAAACATCGCTTCTTATCTGTAACCTCTCCGTAGGTCTTGAGAATGGAATAAATATATTTCGAAACTGTCGACCTTAGCATCAAGTGGTTTTATTTCAACAAACCATTAATAGCTCTTGTAATCGTTGCCCAAGTACTGAGATTGGTGTTGACTATAACCCCTTTCCCAGTCAAATTCTTCGCCTATATATATATATATATATATAAACTAGAATTTAGCGGCCATTAACCATATGATTATACTCAATGATTATACTGTCGTGTGAATGTGAACAGCATTCTTTTGACGGCCGCTACAGGAACTTTTAAAGACGCACGTTGGGTTGCCGTCTCGGTAGGCAAAGATGTGCAGCTCCAGGCCCCAGAAACGCACTTTTGTTTCGTTAATTCAATATAAGTTTATTTTTATGACATACTCTATTTATTTTGTCCGTTAGATATAAGAAAAAATATTATTTATACAACTGGCTCGACTTTATCACTCCAGGTCTTTACAGACACTGGCTCCGGGCTACGTTGTGGATTTGTAATCGGTAATTAAATTAAATTATCGAGACATATAAGCCAAGGCAATACAATGTTAGTACAGCAAAAAGTATCGTGATGTCACTGTTACGGATCCAAGTTGTAATAGCTTTAGACTAACACAAAAACGGAACATCAACTGGATCACAAGGTATAGTATTAAAAATGGTGAAGGCAGCAGGAGAGAGGAGAGTGGAAATTTGCAATAAAGTCTGGAAAACTGTCTATTAGCCAAGTGAATAGGGCACTGTAACAATTACAAACCGATTGCTTTGATTAGTCATGTTAAGCTTTACATAATACAATGACGTATTAAACTTCTTCTTCTTCTACCACAGATCTTCGTAAAACAATCAAGTTTTGTACTTGCTCGAAGAATGAAACACCAGATGCAGACGATACCGTATGGTAAGATCAACTATAGTATATCCTTAAAAAACTGCAGTCGAAAAGAGCTGGTTTATCTGATCAAATGTCGATAGAACAATATTGGAGCCTTGAGCTATATCGCTACTAGAGTTTAGTGTCGGAAAGGATGTGTGACAAGAAAAGGATGCGTCCTCTCCCTCATACTTTTCAATATTTATGGAGAGTAGATAATTAGAAAAGCCATTGAAAAATGAGATTGTGGCGTGTCGAAGAAAATATAGAACCTGAGGTACGTAGATGGCACTACACTCTTAGCTGGCTCACAGGAAGAGTTAATGGCATTTTAATATTTTGAAAACGCAATATTTGGCTATTGTTAGAATAATTTTAGCAAATTGCTTTCTCAATTAATTTACTGTCTTTTGGAAGCTCAGAGTAGCCGAGAAGTCGTTACTATCTGAGTGAAATAGATTACAAACAGTCTAAATGAAATACGTCTATCGGTCTCTATAATATATGTCAAAAATCCGTCAATTTAATATCAATTATACAATGTAAGTACATAAAACAATAAATTAAATCTCCATTCGAGCTTCTGGAAGCTGCGGGACCGCCTGCAGGAATAGGCTGCTCCTTAGCGTTGTTGTCAAACAGCTCTAGAAGCGTGTAAACAAAACGCGATGTAGTACTATGCTTTTATATGTATATTTGAAGGCAATTAACACACCGAGAAGTAGTCTTTGGTGGAAATGCAACACGATCGAACGCCTTTTCAGAATGCAAGAATATCATAACTATGGAGTGGTTTATATCCGTTCCTTTGGTGCATTTGTTAAGCCACACTAATGAACTTGTAGTAGTTAATTGTCCTGGCAACTAGAATAATTAGATGCTAGTGTTTTTCTCTTTTTTGTATATCGGTGTAACGTGCACCTTCATCCGTTCACCAGAAAGAGTTGCTCATTGTTGAGATGAGCTTACGGTGCCAAAACCGGACAGGAATTTACGACTACATATAAGAAACTGCTTGCAAGTTTTAAATTTCTTTCGTAAAAGACATCTTTATATTGTTGGTGAAGCTTCACCATGGTTACTAATGATTGCTTCAGTCTGGAAGAACATATGAGTAGCTTCCTTATTATTTTCTTTAACAGAGTTTTCCTCATGCCTAATGTGAACAGAAGGCCTTCTGTAAAATTCTGCTCAACTATTAGTTTATTTTAGAAACTAAAAGTAAATTTGGTTAACAGGAAGTTTATCATGAAAATAATAAAATGATGACACTTATAATTTACCAATCGAAGCAAGGGCTTTCAAAACGGCTGGGTGAAATTTAATTTCTGTCTATGTATATATTGTAATGGCTATAGAAGCTCCACGTTATGCTAGCCAAAAATTGTGCTATAGCTCACCAGTGGAACTATGCCTTACTTAATGCAATATCTTAAATGTCAAACAATAATTGCTTTTAAATCGAGAGCTTTTATTTTCAGGGTGGGTTCGCCAAAATCTAGTTCTCTATTAATTGAAGTTTTAAAATTGTATTTTTAAAATTATTTGACTATCAATAACATATAATGTCAAACTTGACTTTTAAAATGCATCAAACCAGGTAATTGACAATTGTATCTTACATAAACACATTTATTATTCAATTCACCCATGTAAGTCCTATATCAACTTTATATTATCACTTTCTTTTATTGACAGTTATTCAAAATGCTTTCTCAAATTATCTGCACAAACCTTAATAACTGCTCTTACTTTCACTGTAGCAACATCCAACCAATGCCGGATCCTGACCTCGACAGACCGCAACACCTACTGCCCACTTCACAAACAGCAACACCTATGATGGTCTGTGAATCCTTTCAACTACATTCGTCCCGTCAAATCAACTCCTCTGCTCCCAAAATCCAATCCTTGTTCCTCCTGAATGTCACTGCCACACGAACTAACTCCTGGTAAGTTGCTAATATTATGATGTTCCAAATCTAACTTTGTTCCCTTTTTGCAGATAGTCCGATGTCTCTTGTTATACTCACAAAATATCCAAATCAAATCAGTTACTTGTAAGAACCTCCAATAATATCTTGTATGTATGAATAAATTCAAATATCTTCAAATAATGTAACCTTCTGTTTTCTTTATTTCCAATTAACTGTATTTGTATAATCTCTTCACCGATTATATATCTCCATTACATTTTTACGTTTTCGCCTATCACACCAGGCAGATTTGTTTATAGCCCTTTTTAATTTGTATATACCAAAAATAACACAAATTAAGGCATAATTTCTAGTTTTATTTAACGAAATTCTTTCTTTCAAAATTACATGTATGCTTTTTTCATGAGTTGTTTTAGTAACTAACTAAACAAATTTCTAACCCTATTAGATACAATTCTTAGTGCACACTTCCTATATTTTTCAATAATACTTTTATAGGATATTCATTCTGATTATTATTAACAAATACATTTGTCTAATGTTACCTTGGTTTGTTCTTTATTAACATTTCATACAACCATTAAGTAATTTATTATAGTTTTATAATATTTCTTTCTTATGATTTATTATACTGCATCATGTATCATAACAATATGTACATATGTATGTATGTTCTCCATATAGCGGCCACAGTTGCTGACGGATATTCATGAAAATTTGCAGAGCTGTGCTATGAAGCTTTGCAACGATGGTATCAAACTTAAGATTTACTAAGAAAATGGCTCTAACGACATTGAAAATGTTCACAGATATTTTCCTCTTAGTCGTAACCCAGGAAGGTATCTACTCAAAAATTTCAGGAAGGAAGATATCAAGAGAGCAAATCTTATTTGTGCTTAACGTATGGGATATGGGAGAGGAGTTATGCGAGGTCTACTGATTGCAGAAATGCGAGGTCTACTGATTGCAGAAAATCGGTAACTTAGATCAAACAGCGATAGGTTGCGGAGATATGGAATTTTTTAGAATAAAATAAGTCAAGAAGTATTTTATAGAGTGAATAAAATATAGATATGTGACAACTATCTTCTCTACTGCAACACATCTTGCTCGTTTTGCCTTTAGTTTTGTGTGGTTTCCCAAGTGCAAGCAATTTATCAGTGATGTTATTAAAAAGATTTATGTTAAAATGCTGTCTAGACCGCCAAGGCGCCCACGAGCTATATGAACAGTTTGAAGTTTCATCTTTATCTATTAATAGTTTCTCTCTAAGCCATCCGAGACTAACGCGGCTGTGACACTAATTCAACTAAGTCTTCAAATTATTAAGTACTACTAATTGTACCGCCAGAACATCAAATGTTCAAGGGTTTTCTATACTATGGTAATACTCCACCTTACTCATTAAAATGATGATTCGTTAGTTTTTTTAATCGATTCAAGCAATAGTACGCAAAATATATTGCTTGCATAGTTTCTTGCGTCGATAATACTGACCACATTTCACTCCCGCTGGATTGTTTAGAAAATACGCCATCCAGCGGTCGTGCAATCTGACCAGCATTATCGGCAAGTCACTATGCACTTAATACATTACTGTTGATAGTATACATCAGGGGTCGGCAACCTGCGGCCCGCGGGCCGCATGCGGCCCTTTGCAACTTTTTGCGCGGCCCGCCAAAGCACCAATATAACTTTAGGAAAAATCAACAAACTTAGAGCGTAAGCGTGCCGAAATGTGGCCGGTGACAAAAATGCGCGTCAAACAGAAGCATAGTGGGAAACCTATTTTACTGCGCAAGTTTAATCCCCACTTCCCAGCGAATACGACGTCTCGCTTAGCAAGTGTAGCATTCTTTCTAGTGATGGGCATAATCGGATGATTTCAATAATCGGAATGTTCCATTTCGGAATGTTTATAAAATCGGAATATCATCCGATTATTTTACATTCCGTAAATGCAAGCAAGGGAAAACAAGCGAAATAACAACAAGCGGAAGGAAGATAAAGTGCGTGCAAATTTACGATGAGAGCACTCGCCGTCGCGCCGTAAGCCCTTATCTGCGTTGGCATCTATTGTTTGGGTTTGTAGGACGGTCAGTAATAGCTATTTACGTTATTAGACCGGTAGCAACATTTTTATGGCAGCGCCAATACTTTACAGGTCGAACCGTAGGGCGAGACCTGTATGTTTGGCAAGGCCATAAAATTCTACCGGTCGTGTATCGTATAAGATTTTTTAGGATACTGCATTGCTAACTAGCGTCTACATAGTTACAAACGAGTCCGGTAGATAAAATTTACCGGCCTAGACCAGTAGTAATAGAACTACTACTGGTCTAGGCCGGTAAATTTTATCTACCGGACTCGTTTGTAACAATGTAAACGCTAGTTATATAGTATATAGTAATAGAACTACTACTGGTCTAGGCCGGTAAATTTTATCTACCGGACTCGTTTGTAACAATGTAAACGCTAGTTACCAATGCAGTATCCTAAAAAACAATTTATGAGTTTGAGTCGCACAGTGGGATATGAGGAAATAAAATATTTTTTCAAATTATTACAGTAGTTACGTTAATAGACTTTCGGAAAATGGTAGTGATATTTTAAAGTTTAATAGCACATAAAGTACATAATAGATAGTATAAAACAATACTTGAATTTGAAGTCTGTAGGTGTACTATCTAATAATTAATCTACGAAATACCACTGCCATTAGTGCCATTCACGTATCATACACGTGCGCACACGGCGCGACCCGTCGACATTCGCCAACCAACATATAGCAGGCAGGTGAGTCAATACAACATTCCGTATTCCGTTCAGTTCAAATTGGCATTTCGTTTTCTTATTTTGTGTACCGAATAGTAAAATAATCGAATTCCGAAAGTTCCGAATTTTGCCCACCGAACAGTAAAATAATCGAGTTCCGAAAAGTTCCGAAATGTTCCGAAATAATAGGAACCTTCCGATTTTTTGAACAATCGGAAACTTTCCGATTATTCATTCCTGATAGACCCATCACTAATTCTTTCATTTCGCCAGTTTGCTACTGTATGTTCATATGTGCGTTCATGTTGACAGCCGTATGACGTTTCACTACAATATTTTATATTTTTTATATTTATATATTTTATATTTACATATTTATACATATTTAATTGGAATTGTATTTTCTTTTTTTCCCTTTTAAGAATTGTAAAATTTTTGTTCTCTAACATTATTGTTATTATAGCATGTCAATAAAAAATAATTTTTTTCTATATTTATTTTTAATAATATTTTACTCGTATATGATATAAAAGCACTATTTAAGTTATATTTGAATGTGCGGCCCGCATAAAAAATTTTATTTTGAAAATGGCCCGCCGTTCGAAAAAGGTTGCCGACCCCTGGTATACATGATTGATATTAGAGATGGGCGCGTGACGTGAAAACAGTCGTGTCCCGTCGGGTCACGGCGTGTCACGTCGTGAACGTGACTAATATTTGAAAATCGTGACGTGAACGTGAGTGAACGTGAGTGAAAATTTCCAAGGCGTGATTCACGTTTCATGTTAATTTCACGTTAAATATTTAGTAACGAATAAAAAACTGCAGGGTGCCCCGGGTGGACCTATTTTTAGAAAAGTAATGTTTCGTTTTGTATACTCGACTTAACACTGAAATGTTGATTACGTTTTATTTTTAAACCAATTTATTGTGTAGATGAACTTATTATTCTAATAAAAGTAATGTTTTGTTTTGTATACTCGCCTTAACACTGAAAATGTTGATTACGTTTTATTTTGAAACCAATCTATTGTGTAGATAAACTTATTATACTAATAAAAGTAATGTTTTGTTTTGTATACTCGCCTTAACCTTAAAAATGTTGATCCTTGTACGTAAAAGTACTTTTAAACCTAGAAATTACAAGTGTTGCTTAGCAAAATATACCTTCTATACTCATACCAATAAGGGAAGCTTCAATTCCAATGACAGCTTTTGGTATTAAAAGTAATGTCTTTGAAGACAGCTGCAAGAAATGTATTTACGAGAAATCAGTATTTATCCCTTGTAGTAAGTTATTGTAGTCAATTTTTCTTTTTTTCTTTTTGTGTCAAGTATTCTGATTGCAACATATCACGTAATTTATGTCAGGTGCAAAACATATTTTTAGTTCTGTTTAGGGGTTTTTTCATTGATTTTAAATTTGAACATTCTGTTCTATCTGAATTTAAATTTTGAAATAAAAGCTGCGTGTCACGACGTGAGTGGCGTGTCACGCCGTGCACGTGAGTGAACGTGAGCTTGAACGTGCGTGAACGTGAGTGTTTAAATCAAGCGTGAAACGTGCGTGATGTGAGTGAAAACTCACTCACGCGCCCATCTCTAATTGATATAATACTATATTTCTTGATCATTCTGAAGGTATGAGAGAGGTCCCGGGTGGTGTAGCTTGAACAAGCGTCCACGTTCGATCAGCAGCGTTAAGCAACGCTCTTTCTGGTCAGGAATGGGAGTTACACGGCTGCTTCTCCCGGCACCTCGTGGTACGCCTCTCACGGAAATAGTTGGTCCCGGATGTCATAACAACATCATGACACTGACGCCGTTAGTGGGGTTGCAAGTCCTCATAAATGCACAGCGACGCCTGTAATTGTCCTAACTGCTGTTGGCTGAGTGCGATATAAATAAAGTTAGAAAAATAGGACATCTTTCTAAAACTAAAAAAGCTCAATTTAATTTAAAATATATAAGAAGTCAATGTTGAATTCTCATGCCACTTCGGATTTTTTGCTTATTTGTTTTGTAGGTAAAATATATAGGATGGTCCAATAATTAAGTACAACCGTTGTATTACCGAAGCTATAAAAATAGCTTAAAAAACAAAAAGTTCAAAGTAATAATTCGGTTGAATTTTATTTCTAACTAAAACTTTAAAATTATCTTGAAAATGTATGTGGGGACACTTTTTTGTGAATTTATAACCTTTATTTGCCACGTTTCTATGCGCTAATATATTATATCGTCTTTCGAATTCACGCCACAAAGAAGTTTCAGAGATTATTATATCGTCTTATAGAAGATTAACATAGACCTATAAAAATAAGACATAATATTTATCCTCTGTACAGATAGTTTTCATGTGTTGTTCTGTGCACGAGCAACGTAAGTACAATTCCTCTCAAACTCAGTATAGGTTGAGTATAAAGAGAATAAGGTTAAAGAGAAGAAATGAAAAATATTTTTCGTAATACTTGCATGTTATTGTACTATATCAGTACTGCCTACTTGATCGAAATGTCACCTATAACAGCCAGAGCCTTTAAAATTGAATAGCCACGGCCGTTATAACCGTTGCTACACTACCAAGCTACGTGTATTGTGTTAATTTATTTTATCTGAAAACGTCCAGAAAGTCAAACCTTCAAGGCTATTTTGAGATAGAAAAGTTAACCATTACACGACTAGTAAAGTAATATTTTTACCTGACTGCTATTACTGTACTAGCCGTGTAATAGTTAATTTTGTAGAAGCCTCGTACAATATGCTTTTTCGTTCAGTAAAAGATAACTTTTAAAACGAATTTGTACACTTCCGTTGATACACTACCAAATTACGCCTGGTTACTAGTAGGATTTATTTATATAAAATAAAAACACATATCTTAAAATTGGCTAGTTTTTGTGCAGGGTGGCCAAATTTCGATGTTTTTATAGTGAATCTCGATAATTATAGATATGGAAAAATCGACCCCCACCCTGGATCTCTTTTTTCCAGAAATGCTTAAGTGTAAAATCCATAATTGGTTATCGCCTTTTGTTTTCGCGTTATAAGCAAAAGTTCAATTTTTGGCCTTTCGTTCTATGGCTATATCTAGTTTACTTAGTAATATGTACGTTCTTGAGGCACTTTTTTGATAGGAATGCAGTGGCGTAGTCAATTTTTCAAAAATGCACTGGTCTTCCATTATACTGTTCAAGGTGATATGCTAGCAATATTTCAGTAATTATGGAATATAATTTCTTTGAAAACTAATTTTTTAATTAAGAACTTTGTCTGGTATACCCAGACTTGTATTAAATTAATTTAATTTTTGTGCTTTTACATTCTACATCGATATTTGGTTAAATAATAATTGCATTGATAAGTCATTTGAAACTCGAAATGTGAGCAACATTTCCTAAGGAATCTTAAACAATTTTTATCTTCTTATATAATTGATGGAATAATATTAAAATCGTTAATTAGTATTTGAAGAAAAGTGTGCTGTGAGAATCGTATTGCAGTTGAAGCTTCCAACAGGCTTGGAAATGCGCATGAGGCGCCCTAAATAAACAGAGCAACGGAAAAGCACGGTATAAAATTATTGTCCGAGAAATACGGATTTTTAATTACTTCAAAATGTTTTAACACTGACGGTAATGCAGGTAACTTAATCACATAACAACTTAGCCAAGTGCAAGCAAGTGTTCGGTTCCAAGCAAATTATCTTCTCCGGGCGAACCTGTGTTCCTATCTTGGCCAGTGTGGAAGAATTCGCTTCTAACAGTGCGAGAGAGAGGGAGAGAGTCGCTCAGTCACGGCGGTGCGAGCAGAATAGAGAAAAGGTTGGCGCGCAGAATGTGTACTAATTGGCGGGAAGCAGCCACAATGTTCTGATGAAAAATCGTGGAAGAAAACTTAAATCAACTCAATGAGATAGATGCCAAGGCTGCCGGAGTTGTGCCCTGTCTTTTATGTAACTGTTGGACGCAACTTAAATAAATAAAAGTAAAAATAAAATAAAATGTCCGGCTTAAGTAGATATGCGCGATGTACGCACGTGAACTATCCAATGCTCAAAACACCCATACTTCGCGCCCCTGGTTCTGAACAACGACAAAAACCCGTAGGGTCCTATATTTTTTTGTCATGTGCATTCAAAGCTACAATGGCGTTTTACAGTATTACTTCTTACTCGTTTCTAACGATACCAGCCTTGATAGGTTAACTTCTATAAATAACAGAGTAATAGATGAAAACTTAGTTTTATAAACCATATTATCCTACTGTGTAGAATTATGTTTTCGTTTATAATTGCGTTGTTTGTATATTAACTAACCCAACCAAAGTTATTCTGTCAAGAAACGATAAGGTTGCCTTCGGCGTACCTATAAAAAAGTAGAGTTAGTGTAAATATCTTAAAACGAGGATATTGTTTTTTTGAGTGTAGATTTCAAATCTGTGTAATAACCGAAATTTACAAAGAAACGAAAGCTGAAAGATCCAGTTTTTATAATCTGTATTGGAGAAGAAAACACATGTATATATTAGAATTTAATAGATGCCGACGTTTTCCTTCCATTAAACCAGGTCTCCATGCATCTCTATCCTTTCATTTTCCATCTTGCACCCCTTGCTTCTCCGTGCCTATGTACACCTCAAATCTCCAAGACTTTCTTAGCCTTCATCGTTTTCTTCTTCCGATGGGGCTCCAGTCAGCAATCCGGTTTAGTCATCTACCTTCACCGCCTTATAAGACCACATCATAAAAACTGTTTTCTTCAAACTATGTTATCATATCTTTGTTATTCCTCATCCTTCTTTTAATTGTCTCATTCTGAAGTTAACCTGAAACATCTTCGTTAGTATGCCATCTCTTTTGCATTGATTTTGTTTTAAACTTTTCTATCCATAGCCCCACATTGTGTCCCATGTGTCACGATGAATCGCATTTACCTTGTTGTAGGTTTCTGTCTTAACATTTCTGGTAATTCACGTCTGCTCCAAAGCACTAGGTTGGATTGCCGTATCGGTATTCCTATCTGCCCTAAATCATTTGGGACAAATCTCACTCGTCCCTGCTTTTGATATGTCAATAACGACCTAGTTAAATTTTTCACTGTTTGTTATTTCAATATCGTCGCCAACACCTAGATTTGGGCTAGCTTCATCTAACATGTCAAGGTACTCTTTTTTTATGCAATTAATTTCGAGTCCCGCTTTAACATGTTCTTCCTTTAACTTCCGTACCATAAAGCTAAGGTTGTCGGTATGCTGTGCTATTATGACTTGATTGACCGTGAAACTAAGAGAATATCGATGCTGGTTCCTAATAGGGACTCCCATTCCATCCCATTTCCTTCGCCATTGCTTTAAAGTTTGTTCCAGAAAAACTTTGAAGAAGGTTAGTGATGTGTAACATACTTCTAGTTGGGTTTTTGAGGTATAGAAGCTTGCAGTTAGTAAATCTCCTATTTATCTGGTCATAGTATATTCTCGTACAGGCTTTTTGTTGCCGTAGTTATTTTGGAATATCCATTTGCAGCACGTTTGTTGCTGTTTTCTGGGGATTGATTCGTACGCCTTTTGTAGACTTAAATAAGTATTACACTACTTCACTATCTATGTATCCATCCTACTGTTGATAACACACTGAGACCTCTATAATTGAGACACTTTTTCCTATCACCTATTTGAAGAAATATGTTAAATGAGAATATATTCGTTTTTCTGGCAGTTTTTCCCCGTGTATTACTTATTCGAATGTTCTATGTAGCACTCGCAAGAATTGCTCGGAGTCGTACTTGATCAGTTCAGGTACAATGCTCCCAGTTTCGGTAGTCTTATTATTCGTTATTAATTCTATTGCCATTTTTACATCACATATAGAGTTGCTTCGCATATTATATATATATATATATATATAACGCTTTTCTCCTACTCGTCTTCGTTATTCATGAACTCCGTTTTTTTTTTTCGGTTGAAACATCCTTATAATAGAGTTGATGCGCGATATTTGTACAGTGTCATTTTTCTTAATTCCCAATGCCTTTATCGTTTTTCATGATTCTGAGCTCTGCGCTATGCTACACCTGAAAAGTAATTAACGACATATAACAGAATAAAAAATGCTCGCGGCTTGTTACAGTCACAAATGGGTGCGCTATTTCTCTAAAAACTTAGGTGATATCGTATAGAAGTAATTTCGGTGGCGATGCAGAAGATGATTCCTATTGTTTGTTAGGCGCCACTGAGTTCTTTACTCTATTGCAAGTTGATGCATTATACTGAACAACTTAGGGCTGACCCGTAAACCTCTAACATTATGGGTAAATTCGTACTGAATGACGTTACGACAGTACATTCTAAGGGAACGTAGTTTTGAAAAACTGGGCGCAATCAAGCTCTATGTCCAAATGGCGTTAGGCTCCCTAACGGATAAAAACTTAAAACGTGCGCCTGTTAAGCAAAACTTGTGACAACATACATATGAACAGTGGAAATGATTGATATTTGCAATCAAAAGCGTAGTAAATATTGTATCTAAGATACAGTAAATGGGTGATTACAGCGTAATGCAGTAATTTAACAATACGAAATCCTGAAAGCAAGGCAACAAACTCCAGCTCAAAACGACTACCTCAGTGGGTGATGATATTCAGAAACCTAGCTCGGGGAAGGTAACCTGCGAGGTTGCCTAGATGACCCACAAAGTTCCATAACAGATCTGAGGTACTCTCCCGTGCTCGAAAAGTTTAGCAAAACATTGGAAGTTAGCAAGCGTTGAAAATAAACCGAAGCCAACAAACTTACACCGGGCAAAATCTTCGTGGTGCAACGATGATTAAAATAACGAAAAAGAATCCGAGGGGTTTAAGGGCAGCATAAGTTTTCATTTTCCAAAACAACTGAGGAGTCTTTACAACCGCAATATTACATCTGCCGTCATTGCAGACGCGGGTGGCCTGCCTCGAGTTTAACGCAAAATCCGTCCTTCCAACGGTGTAAGATTAGTGATGTGCACTCGAAATTATACGCGGGAGAAAATAAATATAACAGTTACTTGTATATATATATATACTAATCTATATTAAAGCATTTTTTTCTCATTTTTCGTTTTAGCTATTTATTAATCTTTTTATTGTTTGGTATTTCTTCATACATCTTTTATAGGTTTTTTTGTACGAAGGGTAATTATTTAAACTTGAGACTAAAATTCGCTAAATTTAGTTTTAAACTGGTTGCCTTGAATAAAACTCAGATGTCCAGGGTCCGTTCTACTCAAATGTATAAAATACGGGAATAACCCAGTGTTCTAATAAATTGTATAATGTGTTTAAGTATATAAAAATAAATTCTTAATTAATGAAAATAGCATGTACATAAATATTATAAAACAATGTTAGTTCGGCGTTAAGTTATTTTTGTGGCGTTCAGCAAACCACACTGCACGCTGACTTGGTCTGGTTGATGTCGCTGGTCGACGACGGTAGGCGTGGGTGATCTGTAGCAGTCGTGTAGTGAGACCAACAGATCTAAAACAGACTATATTTGCGCCGGCAAAGATGTCGTTTGTTATTTATAGTTGACGAGCGGACAAACTCAATAGAAAGAAAGTGTTTTACGGTGGCTGTAATGTCCACGGCGAGTGTATTATGCCTGGTTGGACTTGGTACATTTTCTGTGAATAAGTTTGGACTACTCGGAATAATATGAACTGAACATGTTTACCTTATGCAAAAGTCCGCCTTTGACAACTATAATCGCTGGTCAGCGCGAGGCATCTGGTCTATGCCGGCGGCCTGAAGATCTCTCCTAATATTCTGGTAAGTTGTGTTTTATGTTAAATTCATAAAGAAGTTATGGCAATAATAGCTGCTGGAAGGAATCAGGTGGTGTGGGTAAAGAAATTTTTCAGCTAGATGGGAACCAAGTCCACCGGCACCAGACAGGTCAGGAGGGATCAGGAAAGCGGGGCCCAGACCCCGGAGGGGACCTGGCGATTAAGATCGGGTTCAGGTCTCAATACTCAAGTCTCAAGTGTCGTTAACTAGCTTCGGATTGTCCTTCTATACTCTTGTGGCACCTCGATATCGGCTCATTTATAGATGGGATTGGAGAAGGAACTGCGTGGCGTACTGGTTTTCGCTATATCCGCGCCTAGCGGCTATGATCGCCTTATTGAAAGTCCGAACGCTATGAAGATGTGCGTGAAGATTGTAACGGGATCTAGTGCCATTTAGATTTCTAGAACACTATTGTGCCTTAGGTAAATTTGATACAGGGGCTAACGTTACACGTTTACTCTTTCCATTGAAAACTGTCCCGAGGGCTTGTCCGAGTGCAGTTTTTTAAGGGCGACAGGATGACTCTTGGCACGGGCAAAATTGTATGTATGTGTGTTACCCGCGTTTATATCTGAAAGATCATTACAGAAAACCCATATACGAATTATGATTTAAAATTGATTTAATAACGCCAAAAAACTCAAATTGCTTGTTTCTTGCATTTCTTTTTCTAATTATGACATCGTCTACGGGGTCGATAATCATCACTAGGGAGCTTATCGCTTAATAAGCAGCACAAAGGCGCTTATCAAGTAATCAGTTCGGGATTGGTCGATTTTCAAAAAAAGCATGGTTCGCATTGGATGATATCACTCATGTGACGACAGTTGCGTGTAATAATCAGTTAAATTAAATACATATTTACGTTTCTGTTGCGAAAACGTTCTCAATTTGTAGTCATCAGTTTAAACAATTCACAATTTTATTTAATAATTTTTTTGTATTTCCATCGAAAAAGACTGCTGAAGCGATTTTAATTTACAATCTTCTTCGATGTAAATCGACGTTAGTGACACTAATTTTGATCGAAAAGGGCAGACTTACTAAATCTGTTTTTCATATTTAATTTGTTTTGCCATTCACACATATAATAAAATCCATCCGTGCCCACTCTGTTTAATAAACTACTAGTAAATTATTTTTTTTTAATAAAAACCTGTTGACTTATTCTCTACAGATTTGCTGTTGTAGCGGTGACAATTTTGTCGCTTTCTTATCATAAAGTCGCTTCAACATTTCACCTGCATGCTAACATTTAATCAAGACGTATAAGGGTTTATACCGGGCGTTTGTATGCAGCCCTAGGCATAGAAAGCCCATAAATTAGGGAGCCCGAAATCGAAGTTCGTCTTGCAGTAGCTCAGCTGTAAGGAGCGGGAGGTCGTTATTTTCCCTCAAATCGGTCCAAGAAAAAATCTGAACCTGGAGCTCACTTGCTAGTTTCCCATCAACCTGATTGAAACATTAGAAAAACATGACTGAACGCAGGATTATTCATCTTCTTCTTCAATCTGAGGCGCGCTTGTTTTTATGGATTTTTCGATTAGCTTTAAACTGAACGCATAAAACGAACGTCGCACGCGCACGTACCGCATCATTGCTAAAATTTGATATTTGTCGCCTTTTTGTTTGCCACCGTGCGTGAGCGATCTGTTGTCACACAACAATGCAATTTGTGTAATGGTTTCGAGAGCATTTATTTGCTTGAATTGACTCGAATTTTATCTATATTTTGCGGCAACTTTCAACAAGCTGTGTAAAGTTGAATTTAAAAAAAATTTCTACTACCGTTTGGATGAGTTAATCAACATTGATATTGGAATTATTATTGCAACAAAAAGTTTAATCATTATTAAGTTTTAACAATATATTAGGAAGACAACCGATTTGAGAAAACAATGGTGTTTAGTTCAATCGCTTCTTTTTAGCCCACTTAAAGATTGTTCTTTAGTGAGTACTCAATATATTCCTCTGCGTCATTGAATGATTTTTATCCACCATGCATTTTAACATCGATAATATATGTTCCCGCATTAACTAATAGTTACATAGGAGATGATTGGGCAATTTCAAAACTTTTATAATTTTTTATTTGCATCTGCAATATTTATTAAAAAATAACAAGCATGGCAGATGTATATAAAAAAAAAACAAACTGAATCGACAAGAATATGTGGCCAAAAATGAGGCATAAGAAGCCGTAAAACAGGCAAAAGACACTTTACGTCGGAGAATTTTGGAAGGGTAATACAAAAATACCATAATATACGCAAAATTTCGACCAATCTGCCCGTCACAGGTGGCACTCAAAATTTACTTTTCGGTTTTCAAAAGAAAATTAGAATATTGACTGAATACGTTAGAAGAAAAACAGGCAGCTTACAGGAGATACAGATAAGCACAGACCATATATCATAGGCTTGGAATAGAGAAAACGCTAGATCGAGAAAGAAATTTAAACTTTGCTTCTCTTTACCTGAAATCAGCCTCTCTTTACCTGAAATCAGCCTTTGATACTGTCTCGAAAAATAAAATTTGAAAAGCCATTACAGAACTACAAGCACCAAATAAAATAATTCAAACGGCAGTGTTCATTCAGAGAAATCAATTTAACATGGATTTCAATCTTCTACTAGTTACAATATTCTTGGATGAAATAATAAAGAAATAAACAAAATAAAACACACCCAAAGTCAAATTAGGAAACTGCAGAATGCATTAAGTTGGAATGTTGTTTTACTGAGAAATAATGAGGGAGAGTACAAGAAGTACTTAATGTCTGAATATAAAAATTTCAGAACAATGGTTGGTCTTTAATACAAACAAGAGCAAATTTACTAGTTCATATTGTTACACCCTAGAATTCATTTACGACATGCAACAAACCCAAAGATACACACGGCTGGCTTCGGTGGGACATAACCAGGGTTTTACTCTGAAAGCGTAGGTATATATCTGCTATTGTCAATTCAGCAGAGACGCAGAAGGTGTTTATAACGATTGTTTGTCGGGCGCCACTAAGTCGACTGATCTAGTCCAAGGGTTTGGGAGACGTTTTCAACTCAAAAGGAGACGTCTTATTTGCTGAATGAAGTCTTCTTATCTTCATTTTCTTGATGTTTATTTCGCTTGTAAACGCATCTACCTATCCCACAAGAAACCATCGGCAACAAACAAATTCGAGGCGATGCGAGAATCGGGTACGATTAAGTAACATTTTTGGAGTCCAACGGTAACTCAGTTAACGACAAATTTAACTCTAAGGGTTTAAACACTACAGAAGTGCTAATGACAATAATATTACTTCTCAAGCTATGTCATCATGTAAACTATACACGAAATCTGAGGTGGCCACAAACATACGTGCACGCATACTGCGACACTCGCCAGTACCGCGATCCGGATGTAGTATAGGCCGCTCCAGTCGCAGCCTCTCTGAACCAGGACGAAAGATAGACCTGAACCGAGCTAACAATCTGCGACCACATTTGGAATCAAAATATAACCTCTCCTTTCCTTCTTGTGTAACGCCTCATTTCATTTATGCGTTATTTTCGTATTTCGCTCCTTGATACAGCCGTATCTCTAATTTTAATTACCGCACGCTCCTTTCGAGTGATACAAAGGGTATGAATTTTGGGTTTTTCCGAAGACCGCTCGACCTCCGATAAGAGCGTAACTGGCTCGAAAATTTTTCAGTTACGGTCTTCTGATACCAGCTCTAGTCGAAGGCGGCTGGGTTTCAGAAATAATTGAATTGACGGAGCGCTACGGCGTCCCTTCAAGCACGATCAGGCTGATTTTCAGCTGTTGGGAGATTTTCCTTTTTAGTTTTTTCATGTGAGTTCTAATTTCGTGAAATTCGGCCTGCTTCCATGTAGCTTGCTCCAATGCCGACTACTTCCATGTCTACAGCTTTGAGTAGCGATCAATTTCTCTGGCTGAATTTATCCTGACAAACGGCTTCTGCAGTTTTGACGACGGGTAAACTTCTCTCCATCTAGTAAGGACTACATCTCAGTAGCCGTCCGTATACGCTTCACGGCCCAATCCCGGATTTCCGGGCAGGGACTAGCAAGACAATACTTAGGATCGTAAGATAGTGCCTCTAACAACATTCAGTAAGTACATGCATTGCTTATTAGCTTGCTATTTAATTTATCGGTAAAAAGCTATTGCCTCAGAATAAACAGTTCTACGAAGGCCTTACATTACCAAACTGTACTTGATAAGATTCTAACTTGTTTGCAACGCTAATGCGTTATTATTTCATTTTTGAAGGTGGCTGAAATTTTGTATGTATTTGATACTCATTTCCACAAGCGCCCTTGAGGCGTCTGGCACTAAATATGTCAATTGTTCAACTTTTTACTTGTGATCGAAGTAAACTTCGAGTCAAGAGCTAGTTGGATGATTGCATTGCCTCCGAACATCAATTGTTACAATGCTCATATGTTGGACTCAATGTTATCGATGGTTTGATTCCATTTACTTTGTTTCAATTTATGCTTTTATGCAATAGTTTGTGCCTTATAGTTGTTGTTGATTATTAACAGTCTATATAATGTTACTGGTTTGTATTTTATTTGTGTATCTATGCTACAACCCCACATGAACCTGTTAGTGTTCCCTTTTTATTTAGGTTGAAGTGCGAGGCTTACAAGGTAGGTGGTGATTAGTTCTGGTAGATAGATTTGTTTTTTGTTGTCTTTAACGACAGGCGCCTACATTTTGTTGTTTTATAAAGATATAAGGATCGCTTAATAGTGGTTTAATGGTGGTACACTTGGTCGCGAAAATCAGGCGAAAAAAGTTAAAAGTATCCTAACCCATTCAGTATGTGAAGAACAGCTTGAAGAAGTCATCAGCTACCAATACCTAATGGAGCAAGACATATTAAACAGAATTAATAAAACAGTCACTCTTTACTATCAGTAACAATTTAACAATTCTTGGAAGGTAGTCAAAAAACAAAACTGCAAATTTTTACGAGAGTAACTATACCAACGTTAGCAGATGCTACAGAAAGATGGGCCTTAATGAATAAATATCAAAATAAAATTGCAACTCAGAAACGCAGTATCTAAGAAAAATTAAAAGGAAGACAAAAGCAAACAAAGCAAGAGATAACATACGAAACCAATTACAACTAGTTCTAATGTAAACACCGAAGTAGTATCGTCATGTACTAAAATAACAGTAGGTGGATCTAGAGTTGAGTGCGAGAAATAAATAAAGCATATTCGCGAAGGTAGCATGCAAAATAACAAAAGACAGAACAGAACTGAGGAAGTTGGGAACTAACGACCAAGATGGCAGAGGACGAATCGCGAACCATGTGCCATAGTGCAAGGAAGAAGAAGAATCTCATTGATACATACAGACTCTCTTGTACAGTTTTCGCTTCGATACCCAACACAAAATAGTGCAACTGGTGATGGGCGAAGAAATGCATATTTTATAATAGTTGTTTATGTTATAAAAATCGTAAAGCATATCTTTATCGATCACACGAAGCGGCATACAGTACTTGAACAAATTCGTTATTAAAGTTGCTAACGAAATGACAGATCATATTTTTTCTTCAATTACTTTATTAATTTTTGCGCACAGATAAACGTTTGTATGCTGTTCAAATAGCAATTAATTATTATGGTACACGTAGTGTTATCTTCATGTCTAGTACCTTAATGATATACGTTATGACCCTTCTAACATAAATAACGTTAAATGATGTAATTGATGTTTCGAATCGAGAATATAAATTTTACTCTTACGACCAATTCGATAGTATACATGATCACACGCCTTAATGTTTTGAAGTCGAAGGAAAGTAAATTCTTCTCGTTAACAAACTACACAGATTTCAATAATCAACCCTACGTAAAACAAAATTATGTTCAATTTTTGGGGGAATGTAAAATTTTACATTCAAGTGTTACCATCATCATTAAGGAAGTTAAACATTTTCTGCTTCTAATTTTGTTACAACACTGGATTATTTAGATTGTTTTTCGATGTTTTTCTTCACTGATAATGTGGTTTTCAACATTGTTTAAAGAACATTAGCTATAGGTTCAAAATATGCGACTAAAACTTTTGCACTGATATGTAGACCGTCCACACCAGCTCCGTATATTAAAAAAATGGGTAATATGCAATTTAGATACGAAATACTGTTATACAAATAACACCAGATTGAAGATGAACCTTGAATAGGTACAAATTACAAAAGATTTAATGAACAAATAATTCAGGGAGATTATGCAAGCGAAAACGGATTGGTTTGATTAAGGGTGCCCGGAACCGATCAGGAGAAGCATATAAAACTATAATAATTGAAATGAGCATCACTTAGTACCTACTTTCGTTACACGACAGAGCCTAATCAAGTGCAAGCAATTGCATTATAAAAGTAAGCATTTTTATTAATTTCCAGATAGCGCATGCATATCAGCGAGATTATCCGTTTGCTATTATTGATAAATAGGAAATACAGCACAAATCCGGGAAATACGCAAAGCTACTAACGGTTGTGTACCAATTACACTGAGCTAAAATTTACGCCAACGTAATTCAACAAGCTAGGCTGCTACGAAATTACGTCTAATCTGTAGGAGTTCTCTGATTACGTGGATCGAAAGCAGGAGTCGCAATCGGGTCTGTTGCTACCAGGTGATAAGGTTTTTCCGAGGGTCCGATGTGAAGCCCAATAGATTGAGTACGCCATGAAAAGCTCCGTTAGCTTTCAAAAATTTTTGGAAGATTATCGGAGATAAGATGAAGGGTGTCGACAGTTGCTGAAAAGCTTAAAATAAATCCAATTAAAGGTCAAACTGGGTGAAAGCGGAGCAATAACGCTTCTGTAAGTGAGATTTTCAAAATACCAGCAATTCAGATTCAATCAGATAGGGTGCCGTAATTCACCAAACCATTACACATCTGCTCCTCGTTGCCTACGATTTTTAGAGTAAATCTGCTTCTTCAGCATCCATCTAGAGCAGTGATTCCCAAAGTGGGCGATACCGCCCCTTGGGGGGCGCTGGAACGATCCAGGGGAGGCGATAGTAGCCTCGGGTGCATTTGGGGGACGGTGAATATAAATAAGGGGGCGGTGAAAGCTTAAAGGAGGAAGGGAAAATACGAAGATTTAGAAAAACCGTTTGTACATATTTCATCTGTTGTGTAACATAGTGTAACATTATTTTTCAAATAAACACACTAAATGCAGGTTACAGATTTATTTATCCCATAAAGACTATGCACCATTATTAAATGTTTTTATTCTTCTTCATACCATTTGTTACTATATTTATTCAGTATGTTTATTTAAATTCGTTTATTCTAAGTTTCTTTAATTTTACTTTATCACATCTTTTAATACACCATCCAGAAGGTAAATATCATTATAATAAAGGGTTTTCATTAGAGTGCTTTATTAACCAGGCAAGTTTATCTAACTAGATTTTGTGTCACAGGGATTTTAGCGCCAAGCCGTTGGCTGCGCTGGCCGGTAACCGTGCATTCTGTCGTCTGTCAACCAAGCAAGACTAGAAACCGTTGGAATACGTACTGCTCGATCCAGACGAACAATGCATGCTGATTTAAATCTTGGTGCATTCCATTACGATGCTAATTATAATTACAGTCTTCATCCAAGTGCGGTTATTTAAATCTATATACAGTGTGTAGGTGTTGTTCTGTGCTGTCAACTGTATCTGTCAGTTCTATCGAGTTCTGTCACTCTTCAGTGTTGTTTGAACTAAGGTACTATTAAAGTTCTCTAGTTTTGAACCACGTGCGTGTTAGTTAAGAGTGTTTTCGTTTCGATTTTTTTTGCTTTCTTTTTATTTCTTTAAAAACCAATCTTTTTTAAGACGGATAAAATTAAATGACATGATCGTTATTTTTCCGACTTACCGTATGCTATTTGGAAAGTAACTAGAATTTGAATTTGCCGCCACTTTCAGTAACTCAAAATGGCGGACGAGCTTGCTCGTATAAATATAGTACCTTAGCTTTCATTATTCAAATTTGCTTTTACTTAAAATACAGGTTACAAATACAGAAAAAATGGTTATTTTAAAAATATCATTTTCTCTAGCAATAATAATAATTTATACCAAATTTCTATATGATATATTTTATTATAACATTTTATATTCGACTTTTTCAGATAATTATTTGAGTTTGGCTTTCACTTTAGTTATTCCAATTTTCAGTTAATACAAATTAAAATCTAAGCTCTGATGTTACCAAATAATCATCCCAACTAAATCAACTTATATGCTTGAACCTTTTTAATAAACTATTTACAATTTAACAGTAACTGTATCTAATATATCATTCATTAAACAATTCTCAAATATTTATGTTATGTTGTACTTTTAATGTGTAAATCCCCCCTTGTACTTTTTAATTGCTAAATAATTTAGTCTTTCAAAATAATTTCCTACCTAGAAATACTCTTATAGATAACTATCAGTTTCAAAAAGTTACCACTACAATATCTTTCTGTTTGTTCGCTTAAAGAATGTAGCTTTCCAGGGGGCGCTGAGTAATTCTTTGTCTGAAAAGGGGGCGGTAAGCCAAATAAGTTTGGGAACCACTGATCTAGAGGATCCCTAAAAATACGTCTTACGGCATTGGAAGTAAAGTAAGAAATTTCCAAAAAGCGAAAATAACTTTACTCCGAAGTTATACACGAATAACTTTCAGAAGGAGGTATGACAATTGTAAATCCAAAATTCACAAAGCCTTAAGAAAAGCGTAGGTAACTCAAAAATACTTGCAGAATGGATCAAAATAAGTATTGAGCTTTAAAACATGTAATAAATAAAAAAATGGAAGTTTGAGATAATGCACAAGATACAAGCCTTAAAAATCAAAACCAATCAACAGAAAAAAGGCAGATTCAAAATCTCCCTGAGAAAATGAATAAATTCGAATTGTAACCTACCTTTATAGAATCCAACCAACCACTCAAAGTAAGAGTCTTTCTGGGTTGCTATATGAGCATCTTGACTCCTTAACATTAATTTCCAAATCGTTTATAAGTAGTTTCACAGTTTTCCTTAATTTCAAATACGCATAAGCAACTTCAGCGTAATTTACAACCGAAATGAATATCCACGACACCACTCTCTAGTAATGATCTGAGACGAGTATTTTACTATTTCGCACAGGAAAAAATACAACAAATCACATATAACAATTAATGTTTCGTATTATGAAATTCAAAGTTTAAAACTTTAAAAAAGTAATCTGTCTTAACTTAAACTGACTGTTTCAGTTCTGCTCGTTCACAGTGATGTATCTTTATTTTTTCTAAAAATTCAATACGGATACTAATAGTTTCGATCTATAGTAAAATGAGTAGAATTGATATGAGCACTTCTTCATTTGAAAATGCAACGAATAACTTATTCAAGGTTTTTATGTACTTAAAAATTACCAAAAGAGTATAATTGCATTTCTACAGTTGTTCTACACAACTGCTTATTACAACATATCAGTTTTTAATTTTGCACATATCATGCTTTCTTTGTCCATTGATTTTTGATGTAAGTTAAATAAATGAGTTCTAAAATTGATGTGTGGGTTTTGCGGGTTCTATTACTTTTCCAAATTTTATAATTGTATAATTGGGCAGTAGAATTATTCAAATTTCGCAATTATTTCATTACAGCATGTGAATTAGGTTACGAGTTAATTACGGTGGTTACTCACACGTTGCATGGTTTGCTGCAATAAATTGTACTTTTAATTTTAAATGCGTGTTACAGAAATGTGAAACACATTCAATATATTTAGAAAAGTGTAATAAACCAGCTAAAGTACATTTACTTTTTCACATTATCTCAGTATGCAGTACTCAAAAATCTTGTTTTCTTATATTTCTTTAGAAACTGTAACTGTAAAAATAAATTACATAAAATTTGAAGAAATATATTTTTGCAGTCAAAAATGTCTAGTTTTCTTCCACTATTTTTAAATTCGCAACTGACGGTACTTCACATATGTGACTTGTATATTTTGCTTTTTAATAATTAAAACTAAGGCAACACCACCGTCACTAAAACACGTAAAACTAATCGTTATTATATGTTTATTGTCACCTTAAAAAGTTATTGCTAAACAACATTTGATCTGAGTTTTTGATTGCTTTTACACTGAAATCCATTTTAAATTAATCGTAAAGACATGTACGTCATATTTGCAGTAAAAAATACTTAAATGACAATGAAATAATAATTTGGGCAGAAGTAAATTAAAATGTGTACACAATTCAGACAGAAAATAAGTATGACAACTTAATAGTCATTAAACAAGATCTTACTTATTTTTATGGGTTATATTTATTCTCTAATTCTTATACGGGGTGAGTATAAATTGCCAAAGAACTACACGTGGCAATGTTGGTCATAAAATTCTGAGTCGAAAATCTTAATACGAAAATATTGTACCATGCTCTCTGAGTGTGCACGGGATCCCTAAAGTTTGAAAATAAAGTCTTTTAATGAGTGTTTTAATTCATTATCATAAAAAGCTACAAATTTGAATAAAGAAGAATTCTAAAAGTATTTTTTCGTAGATGTTGTTTTCAACATCATAAGCGTATTTTGATTTTTTTTTCGTGAACTTATTATTGTAAAAGTTACATGTAGCAGCACTGCATTGATACCCTCAAATCTTGACATTTACGCAGTATTGTGATATAACGGACATCCTTGGTTACCGTGCATATAATAAAACAACTGTGTGGATCCAATGTTGTCAAATGTACAGGGTGGGCAAATTTCGATGTTTTCATAGGGAATCTCAATAACTATAGGAGATATGGATAAATGGGCTCCCTCTCCTCGATCTCTTTTTTCCAGAAAAGCGTAATGGTAAAAGCCGAATTGGCTATCGTCTAGTTATCGAGATTCCCTATTAATAAATGAAAACGTCCCCATCCTGTACGTTCCCTTAAAATGGTTGCTGAGAGCAGAGAAAGTATTTTCCAACATTTTCATATTAATATTTTCGGTTTAGAATTTTATGACCAACATCTCCACATGTAGTTCTTTCTCCAATTTATATTACACACCCTGTATAAATTCTCAGTCTTAGACTGGTAAATCCTAATAACTAAAGGGGATCTATTATTATTTTTCTTTTTTAATTATAACTATTAAAATAGATGACATTTTCTAAGACCAAATTGAATGACAAAGGTGCTTGTTGGTTTTTTCTATAGAGAAAGAAGGTCTTTATTTTGATACAGAAATTAGAAATTGACCCTTCAGCACAGAACTGCAATGAATATTTATGTTTGGGGTACCATAACACCTCACGATACCAGTTCGGTAAAACAACGGTACCCGTTGAGGATTAATCAACAAGGATGTTACAAAAATAACAAGAACCATAAGAAGGTTACAATTTATATCAAATTTCAAATATACTTAAAACATACTAATATTATAAAAATCACTAAAGCCATCTTAAAACTATTCACAACCCGCATTTGTCCGAGACGTACTACTACCTTTTCAGGATGTTTCACTGGAATTCATCGTTAGCACAGCCCAAAATTGTATACAGTTAAAATCAACAGATTTGTTCTTATCCACTAGAGATCATGTTTTGAACGACACACAAAAAATTGTGTTAATTCAATTCAACTGTCGACCAACTTTATGGAACCTAACGTTCGGTACCACGTTAGGTAAACTGCGATCAACCATTTGCATATTCTTGATCTCATACAATATCTATTCTGCATGTACTGACCCTAATTTAAGTTTATTTAACACGCAATGTTTCTTATTGAAATTAAATATACTACATTTTTATGTAATGACTGTCTTAAAATATGGCAAAAGAATTCGAGGTATATGGCCTTTGGTTCGGTGCTCGAGGATCTATTTCGAAGAACGTTTTAGATTTTTTTACCATGTTTCGATTAGAAAAGAAGAAATTAATAGAATTTTCAGAATCTATATTAAGCGATTCAATTCATATTATCCATCATTATTTATTATATTTATGGTTAGAATTATTGAAAATATTTTTAAGTCAGCAACATTTTTCTGTGTAGATAGATAAGTATGCTGTGTTACAAAGCAACTTGCAGAATGCAAGCAGCTTCACTTTGTTATAAATAACATTGTTTCTCTCTCTTCACAGTTTATTTAAGTTCAACTACAACACTACGGGGCCTAAATAAAGCCAAATTTCAGAAATTCATTCACAACAAAATCCCTGTGTATTTTGTGGCATTCTATTAAAACTCTATTCCTTATGATTTAAGAAATTCTCACAATTATTATCGTGGCCGTATTTATATATCTTCTTTTAATAGTAGAGTGCAGTATATATTAAAATACTATTTATTGCTAAATTATTAAAATGCTAATTTTAAGAAATACCTGAACGAAATATTCATAAAAATAAATTCAACTTCCAAAACTGTCCAGCAATTGCGCCATACGTTGCGAGTTACTATAGGTGGTAAACATTGTAAAACAGATATGCGAATAAATTTAGGATATTTCTACAGGGAAAACAGACGGATCCCGTAGGTCTCATCGTTCTTTTAAAATGACACCGCTATCACACATACGGGTATGTAGTCCTGATTAAATTTGCACCTATTATTCTCGATATTTTAAAATGGATTTGGGTGGGTCCCGGATAACTACACATGTGCGTGTGATTTGCACAAATGTTATAGCGTCTAATTATGCATGGGGCGTCGGGGCGCCCCATCTCTCTCCCCGCATGCGGCGCCCTACGAGAAAAGCGAGATAGAGCCCTGTCGTAGTAAATGTGTAAATTTAATGATTGGAGAAGGTCTCAATAGGGAGGTCCGGCCTCGGTGCCTAACCCTTTTGGCCTCCCTCAGGTGTCATACCTGTTGACGTGAAATATTAGGGATAATTTGTTTTTGAGCGATTTGTTAATTAGTAGTTCTGTGCACCAGGTTTTGGGCGTTGCTGGCTGTGTCGCAAGCCTCGATTTTTCTTTCGGAATTAAAGGACCCCCGCCGGCAACTATTAATATTAGTTGACTAATAGGCTTTGCTAGGATTTTCCTTCTATATTTACGTGTTCTCCGCGTGGTCTTTGCCCCCGTATTTACAAAGAGCGCCCCAAAGCGCTACATGCATTAGCAAAGGGATGTTGTGGTGAACCATGAGCAGCCTGTCAATCGCCGGTGTAATCCCAGATTATCCTTGGGCAATCACAGGACCATTGTTAACGGTGTGAAATGTAAGCTGCTTTCGTCATTACAATTTCTATTTGATGCACGCCACGTTGGGGGTGCAATGATACGTTTCGAAGCGGGGTCAAGTGAAATATAAATTCTTTGTCCTCCCTCATTTCAGGGCCTTAATTTGGGACACAAACAACTGCAGCTCATACTGCTAGTTTTGTGTCAAAAAAGACCAAGACCTTTCTTTAATTTAATCGTTTTAGTTTGCCCTTACGCTCAGCATTATCAAAACTTATTATTTCCTATTGCTCGTTATAATAAAATTAATTTATTCAGTAGATTTACGTATTATAAACACAAAAAAAATATTCGGCCAGTAAATCCTTACACTAAATTATTCCTTTCTTTTTCTAACAAATAAATTTTATTCTCTGGATAATTTTACAATTACAAGCCAAAAGTGTAGCGCTAGTCTTATATTCCAGTCCATGCAAAGGTGAATATAGAAAAAATAGCTTACTATTAAACTTACTTTCGACTATACTAATACTAATTTCTTCCGTATCGCCTATAGTGTCCAGTGCCGACAGTGACGATTCTTAACTACAAGTCCTAAGACGTCGAAGACCTCAAGTTTGCAGCCAGACACAATTATTTAAATATATTACAATTATATGGATGTTTTCGTAGGTTTTAATGTACCATTAATAAATAATTCTAATAAAAATGATTTTTATCTCATGGGTCGAGTCTCTACACACTAGCAAGTATTATTAAATTATAGAAACTAATTCAGATCAATTTGGTATCAAATGCAATATGTGGTCCTTTAATAATAATTTTAAAAACTAAAAGATTTAAATAATACGCATTTAACTGTTGGGATCGCGTTTATGCTAAAATTATAGCTAATGGGAAGTTCAAGTATGGCCTTCCAACCCAACAAATTGTACCAAACAAATTCGCTTTGCTTTGAGAAACAGTTCAGTTTTACGTCACTACACGTTTTCTAGGCGACAACAAAAGCGTAAGTAAATAGACACCAAAAAACAAAGCAGTCAAGGGACGCTTTTGCCGGAAACTTTCTCGGCTGCTGCTCTGCACCACTCCGTCTTTTGCCTCGTCCTAGGGCTCCAAACTACTCCAGGACAAACCGTTACCTCGTTCACACTCACCTCAGACTTCAATTACGTTGCCTGCTCATTCAAAAACTACCTCGAAAACACCGACTACTACTCGACCAACTGCGAAGCACTATTTTACCTGGGCGGAAGCTCTACCAACACCTACCAAACTTTCGCAGTTTCCACAAGACACTCCCAATAAATTATTCAACTTTTAATGAAACCTGGGGTATTTATTTATTGATAATTTAAGTTTAAATTGGGAAAACCAAAATGAACAGCCACCACGTTTGACTTCCTATCGCAATTGTTTTGTTTACAGATTTTATTGTTGTCATGACAATACAAAGCCTACTCTGATTACATTTGTTCACTGCGAAGCTAATATGTTTTCAATACAGGTTTTAACGAAATTATAGTCACATTCATAGCAATATAGTGCAAAGATGAAATTACAAATCAACACATTATGGAACATTTTTACATATTTGGCATTCATGAAAGGTTATTAATTACAGTAATAATTCTAGAGGATTCAAATTGTGTTTGTAGCAATACATAATAAAGATGAATTTAACAATAGGGGTAGACTGTGTAGATTACATTTTGGATTTAATTGAAAATTACTTAAAACCTCTAACAGCGAGAAATAATTCCTTATATGCAATGAATTAGAATACTGGTGAGCATTAAAATGTTAGGAAAGCCACAGTATCCATAAGTGTGCATAAAGTTGGTTATACTACAATCAGACGTTGAAACAATTTTATTCGAATGCCAACTCAATATACAAAAGACGTAGAATTTGTTCAGAATTTTATAATATTGCTAGTTTGCTTAGGGTTATTGGTCCTAGTGTTAGATGGAAGCCATATTCAAATACCATCTTCTGGAGGACATGCTGCCGAGACATTTAGAAAGCTTGTTCTTTTTTTCTTTCCTTTTTACGTATGGCGTCGGATCGCTCGTTCATTTTCTGTATCGGTCTCAATTGGCTGCCATCGTCCTTAGTTGTGCTAGAATTCTTCCTCTCTCTATTGTCATCCTTTCTATTCTTCCTTCCCATGTTTCTCTTTATATGTAGAAAGATCTCTTTTTTTCGAGTCTTGTCTCCATAATTTATTTCGATATTCTTCTATCTCCCATTCTTATTACATGGCCACACCAGGTGAATTGCCTTCTTTCCACTTGTTCGACTAAAGGCTTCATTTCTAGTTCTTCTCTTATCATTCTATGAATTCTATCCCATTTAATTCTTTCTGTCATTTTTCTTAGGTATTTCATTTCCCCTGCCGTAATCTTCGCTTTTATTTTGTCTTGCAAAATCCAGCTCTCAGACCTATATGTCAAACTTGATTGATATCCTCACATTTGTCACGTTACTTATTTCTTTTTCGTTTAGAATTGTATTATGAAGCGCATAATATATTATGCTTGCTTTATTTGTCCTATTTAATAGTTTTTGCGTTAAGGTTCCACTTTGGCTTATTATTGTCCAGACGTAATTACAGTTTTCCATCTATTCGAGCTCCTTCTTATTTAACGTTTATTGTTCTGTTTTGTTGAGTGCAGTTCTTCTTTGATATTTCCATTACTTTATTTCCTTCTGCAATGATTGTAATCCTCCATACTTTTACTATTATCGTCTTTCACCTGTTAATCATTTGTTATAGTTTTTGTGGGGATTCAGCCAGCAGGACACTATTGCATATACTAGGCTCTGTACAGGGCCCGGCAACGATGCGGGAGTGGAAGATATTTCTAAAACTATGAGAGTATTGTGTATATAAAAGTTGAAGGTACGAAGGCGGTGCACATTAATAAATCAGTTTTGGCTCAGAAAACTGTGGCGAATCAAATTTACTTTTTTTAATAGAATGCCCTATATTTGGGTAGCCCAAAAGTTTTTCATTAAAATATTAACAATTTTGATATAAAGTTATATTTGTTTAGCGTAAACTTTTTTGGAGATATTAACTATTTTATGCAAAAAAATCTGGTGTGATACACTCACACAACTTCCTTTTACAGTGATCTTATAATTAGTTAAATATTTAATTTTAAATTTTTAAGCATTTGTCAAAAATTTTCAAAAATTACGAATTTTACAAAAACGGTACAAAATAGAGCGTTAGTTGAAGAGACAAATTTTCTCTAAAATCTTAAGCAGAATTCAAAAATGTAATAATATACCGGGTGTTCTATTTAAAATAGGAGTTAATAAAAAAAATAGAAAAAAAAAACAAAAGAAACCCACTTTAGAAGTATTCAACTATAAAATCACCTATCTCACGTTAATGCACATTAAAAATGTAATAAAAATGTAAAGTTTGAAAAAAATCGTTAGAGCCGTTTTTGAAAAAATCGAAAAAAACTAAAAAATCACAAGAGTAATCACCTACTTCCGGTTATGCGATTTTTTTAAAAAGCTTGCTGTCTCATCTACATAGTACACAAAACTTATATATGAAGATTCAACGCCATACCTCTTTTCGTTTTTGAGATATTCTGTTCACAGACAGACAGACAGACACACAGACACACAGACAGACAGACAGACAGACACACAGACCAATGAAAAAAAATATGTTTTTTGGGATCAGGGGACTCTAAAACGTGAAGATCTGTTGAAAACTCAATTTAGAATTTTTGGGGTGAATCCAATACTTCCTTTATCGTAAAAGGAAGTAAAAATGCCGAACTTCAGACGGCTGCTGTAAGTAACAGCCAACAATTGAATGAAGGAAAACGTTACCAAAAAATTGTTTTTCGTAAACTAGGTATCTTTTGAGTGTTGATCCATTATTAATGCTATACAGGGCGCTTAACATTTACAAATTTAATAATTTCAAATATTTAAATGGAACGTCCTGTATATTTTTGTATTTTTGAAAAGCCCTTTTAATGAGCTTTCATTTGATATGTTACTTCATAGTTGTAAATTCAACTGTTATGCGTGTTTGAACATAAAAAGCAATTTAAGCCCTTTATGATGCCATATTTCAAGGGAAAACAAACAAACGTATTTTTTGTGTCACCCTGTATAATTACAACTATTGCACCACCTTCGTACCTATAACTTTTATGTGCACAATATTTATGTAACTTTCATAGTTTGGAAATATCTTCCACCTCCGCATCGTTACTGGACCCTGTATATTAATTGGCTTTAGATTCTAATAGCTCACTCTTGGATTACACCTACTTTTTTTACTTTCTTTTATTATTTAATTCATAAATAAGTTAAATAGCAGCGCTCTCAGTGAATCTACTTGTTTTATACCCTTCTCGACGTTAAAGCTCTCCAATTCATTTCCTTTTATTCCTACTCTGCGTTTAGTTCTCTTGTATATCTTCCTTATTGCTTGTTGTAACTTATCAAATATAGTCAATTGTGATATACGAGTATTAGATATATTTTTCAGTGGGATTTTGTCAAAAGTACATTCAAGATCTATAAAAGCAGATAAAGTGTTTCTCGTCTCTCTGGCCTTTGCTCTGCCATTGTTCGTATAGTGAAAATGTGATCAGCAAATACATTGGATTGCAAAATTTCGGATCACGAAACCTTGCAACTTATTTTCACAAATAAAATGCTGCATAGCACAATACAAAATAAACTTGTTATTGACAAAAGTACGTACTCAGCTGACAAATTTCAAAATCAGCTCCTACTACATAATTGGAACGAGGTTGAAACTTTAGATATATATATATATCATGTACATACATCCTGTTCGGGATTGAAACCGCTTCTTCGCGGAGCTCTATTGACTCGTGTAGTGTGGTGAGTCAGTCCACATTTTCCTGCCTCTTATAGCTTCTTTTCTGATTTTGTTCCATTTTCTCCTGTCTTCGATATTGGCTCTCCAGTTTTTAATTCCCATAGTGAGCAGATCAGTTATCACTTGGTCCTCCATCTTATTTTTGGTCTCCCTCTTGGCCTGCCTGTTGTAGGTTTCCATTCACTTATTCTTCTTATAGTGGCTCCAGTGTATCTCCTGTGTATGTGCCCATGCCACCGTATTCTCTGCGATTTTATGAAGTTCACTATGTCTCTGTATATTTCTTATTGCAAAGTTCATTAGCCTTCTGTATTCTCCCTCTTCCGTTTTTTTTTGGGTCCCATTATTCTTCTGATGATTTTTCGCTCGAAAGCGAGCAGTTTCTCCTCGTCATTCTTCGTCAGGCACATTGTTTCATTAGCGTAGGTTGCCACTGGACGGATTGCCGCCTTGTATATTTTCATTTTTGTAGTCTGCTCAGATTACTATTGCAAAATAGCTTTTTGAAAGCATAGTAGGCCCTGCTTTCTGGTTGTATGCGCTCATGGGTTTCTTCATGCCTGTCGTTATTCCCATTGACCATCACTCCCAAATATTTGAACTTCTCCACTATTTCGAATCGATGTTTCCCTATTGCGATATGGTTTGTGTTGCTTCTTATCTGTTTGTTGCTTACCATGTATTTTGTTCGTTTATTGTTAACCCTCTGTCTTTTGCTTCTTTTACGAGTTTAAGTAAAGATTCAACCATGCTTTTCCTGTTTCTAGCAACTATTACTATGTCATCGGCGTATGCAATGAGCTGTATTAATTTATTTGCAATAGTTTCTGCCATTTCCAAAGTCTTAAGTGATCCCTCCAAGGCTATATTAAATAGGGTTGTGGACAGCGGATCTCCTGGTCTCACTCCAGTTTCGATACTAAATGCACTCGGGGTACCCTTGTTTGTTGTCACTATTGCCTCTGATCTCTCCATTGTCATTTTTACTAAATTGATTAGTTTTCCTGGTATATTGGAATTGTTTGTGTTCGGTAGCTTTAATAAATAAAATGGATAGCTCGGACCAATTTAACTGGCGTCATTGTCAATCAATGGCATTCTTCAATTTAAAAATAAACTACCAATCGAACGATTATTCTAGTGACAATATTTCGAGGAGCTTTATTTCAGCGATAATTTTTTCTATAACTATTTTTTATTGAAAAATAACTTGAATTTTAATTTTAGAAAAGGATACAATTCAAAGACCGCTAGTTTTGTGAATTTAAAATTTTAGTGTTAGGATTTTTTACTGACCATTTTATATAATTGAAAAGTTAAATTGTCAAGACGAATAGGACTCTAGGTCAAAATATTGCCGAAAATGTTTGCTCTTCAGATTGTTTCGCTTCTGTTGCTTTAGAAAATAACGACTCGTGCAAGCACTTCTCGTTATTTTCATCGCCACAGAAACTCGTATCTGAATCGCATAAATTATTGTCGGCAATATTTTGACCTCTTGTCCTATTATTACTGAAAATTAATAGCGAAATGCTGAATGTTAATGGAGCGGCGAGGCAGAAAGTGAAGTTTGCATCCAAATTATTTCAGTTATTTTATAATTCACATTATTTTGATTTGTAGATATTATTTAAAAGAATGTTGGAAATCCCAATAACCTATAATTCATCAAATATCCTGTCTGCTTAGAAACACATAATCCCCCCCTGTAAAGATAATTCTTTGCCAGACGTCAATCAAACGAAACAAATTTTGCATGCCACAATTCAGTCACAGCATTTTCTACGAATTTTAACATTAAATGCGTCATGGGTTTGTAGTTAATTTCTATGAAAATGGGACAGTAATTTTAAATTTAAGACGAAATAGATGTTTCTAAGTAAAACAAGCATTTATCATTAAAAATATACTGCTCAACAAATGAACTGGACCACCCATAAAAAAATTATTATTGATTTTTATTGATTTTACGACAAAAAGTCATTCTTTATAAAAAGTTCTGCTTTCAAGCTTCAACGAAAGACAAGAAAAAAATTCAACTCTTGCGTTTAGCGTCTGTCGAAATACATTCGTCTAGTTCCTACTGCTTTCGGAATACTTCGTAAACCCCAAATACGGTCACTTGGGTCGCAAAGTAACGTGCACTTGGGCGAAGCGCCGCGCGGAGCGGCGCGGCGCAGCGAAAAATATTCCCTGGCAAGAATTCCGCTAGGGTAGCTTCGCTGCGCCGCGCCGCGCTGCTCTGCGCGTCGCACAAGTGCGCGTTGGCCTTTATGAGTTAATGCCTAATGAGGCTGTCAAAGGCCTGCTTAAAGTCGACAAAGAGTATATGTAGCTCGATGTTGTGTTCATAACATTTTTCTATTAGCTGTGTTAGAATATGAATGGCGTCTATAGCGGATATGCCTTTCCTGAAACCTTGTTGGTAATCACCTATTTCTACTTCTATGTGTGTCTCTAATCGGTTGCGGATAATTGAGATTAAGATTTTGTATGTAGTATTTAGAAGCATAATCCCTCTGTAGTTCTGGCATATCGTGGGATCTCCTTTCTTTAGTATATCTACTAATGTTCATCTTCTCCATTCTGATGGCATGACTTCTTCTCTCCATATTTGAACTATTAGTCTATATATTCTTGTTAACGTGATGTCTCCCCCATATTTAATTAATTCGTTGTTTATTTCGTCTGTCCCTGTAGCTTTCCCGGATTTCAGCTTTTTAATCACCTCTGCAAATTCATTAAATGACGGTTCTCGTTCTGCTTCCCCTTCCTTTATTTCCTGGTCGTTTCCCCTTTTGCTCTCTTTATCTTTGTATAGATCGGTGAGGTACGTTTCCCATTCTTTGCTATCAATAATTTCACTTAATGTTTTTTTCTTATTGTTTAGCTTTTTAATGTAAATGAATAGATTAGTATTGTCTTTGCTGTTTGTTTCTATTTCGTTCATGTAATTCTGAATCCATTTTTGCTTTTTACTTCTGCATATTCTTGTAGCCGTTTTTCTGTTTTCTTTGTAATAGTTCAGTTCTTGTTCTCCTTCTGTTCTGATCCAGTTTATTCTTGCTTGGTTTTTCAAGCTTATAAGCTCCATGCATTGCTCGTCGAACCAGTCGTTTCTTTTCATTCTTTTTTGGCCTAGGACTTTTTCAGTTGCACTTATCGTGCTATTTCTTATGGTCAGCCATTCGTCTTCTACATTTTCTCTAGGGTTTCTTATGAGGTAGTTTTCTAATTCCGTTCTAAATATCTGCGCCACTTCTCTGTCTTTTAGTTGGTCGATGTCCCATTTTCTCTTTGTGTTTGTTTTACTATCCTCTTTGATGATTATTATTTTCATTTTGCCATAACCAGGAAGTGGTCACTATCAGCGTTAGCTCCTCTAAACGATTTAACGTCGTGTGCCATCCTCGCCCATTTTTTGGATATGACCATATGATCTATCTGGTTTCCATACGTTTTCCCTGGTATCATTCATGTCACTTTATGTTCTGGATTATACTTGAACGTAGTGCTAATTATGTTCATGTTCATTATTGCTGCTAGGTTGCATAATTTTGTCCCATTGTTGTTAGTAGCGTCGTGGATAGTGTATTTGCCTGCTACACTGCTGAAACTTTAGATGTCAGCACTAAATCAGCATATTTGGTAAAAACTATGCAGAAATGCTATAGCGGCTACGTTTCGAATAAACGGATTACGGTGTTACAAAGAAATGCGTGGTTCACTACGGAATTAAAGCAATTGCAAATTCAATTACGATGGATAAATTGGAAAAAGTTATTTTAAAAATGAATAATAAATCCAGTACGGATGTCATTAATTCTAAAGTAATTTTAGATTCTCTACCAGTAATAGGAAACCTAATGTTAAAAATCATCAATGAATCCTTTGAAAGCGGAACTTTTCCTGAAATTTGGAAGACAGCAACGGTAAGACCAATTCCAAAAGTAGCTGGAACAAAAAAGTGTTCAGAGTTTAGACCGATTTATGTGTTGCCTGCGTTTGAAAAGAACAGCTAGAAAGTTATCTAGAACGAAATGAAATACTAATTAAGGCTCAGTCTGGTTTTCGCAAAAATCATTCATGTGAAACGACCCTAAATTTAGTGTTAGCGAACTAGAAAGAATATATAGAACTAGACAAAAAAGTCGTTGCACTTTTTCTCGATTTGAAACGAGCTTTCGAAACTATCGATAGACATTTATTACTGGAAAAAATGAGAAAATACGGCATTCAGGGTACAGCATTACAGTGGTTCAAGAGTTATTTGTCTAAGCGGCAGCAAATTACTAAATTTGAAAATGAAGAATCAGGGCCAAAAGAAGTAGCTTTAGGTGTACCCCAGGGAAGAATTTTGGGGCCTTTTTTATTTATACTGTACATTAATGATGTAAATTTGAGGTTATATACACGATCAAAAAACGAAAAATTGAGTATTTGGGTCATATAATGAGAAATTCCAAATATGCACTGCTCCAACTCATAATTCAAGGAAAAATAAAAGGAAAAAGGAATGTTGGCAGGCGGAAGATATCATGGCTGAAAAATCTACGAGATTGGTTTAATTACAGCAGCACCGAATTATTCCGAGCCGCCGTCAACAAAATACGTATATCAATGATGATAGCCAACCTCCGATAGGAGAAGGACTATAAGAAGAAGAATTGTAAAATTAATCTATATGCGGACGATACATTGATATCTGTAGCCGACAGCAATGTAGAGTGTGCTATAATTAAACTGAATAATGATATACAAAATGTGTCGACTTGGTTGAAATTAAATAAACTAAATTTAAACGCAACAAAAACAAAAGCAATGAAAATCAGTAGTGGACCAGCAGTGCATAATGTGGTAGCGAATGTAAAGGTAAATAATGTAGATATTGACTTCATTGTAACTAAAGCTGCGAAAAAGATAGCTTTATTTGGTCGAATAAGTTCCAAATTGAACATTTGATCAAAAATATTAGCCTACAAGACAATGATAGCTCCACATTTTAAATATTGCTCCAGTATATTATTTAATGCGCCTGAAGGAGACTTACAAAGACTGCAAAAGTTACAAAACAAATGTATGCGCATTGTTTTATCTTGCAATAAACGAAAATCCGTCTCTTTAATATTGGAAACCTTACAGTGGCTTAGCATTAAGCAAAGGATTTATTTTAATACGCTCGATTAATTTTTAAAATTATTAATAATAAACTGCCTAGTTATATGACTGAATTTATAGTATATAATAAGGATATTCATAATTATAAGACTAGATTGGTAAATTACTTTAGATTGCCCTTAACATCAAACTCATGTTCTCAGAAAAACTTATTCTATAATGGACTCAAATTATATAATGAAATGCCGAACGAAACTAAACAGGCTGCTAATTTATATCAGTTTAAAAAGCTTTGTTCAGATATGTTAAATCTGTTTGTTAATAACAATATCTGTTTTGGTAAACATCTTAAGGATGAATAAACCAACATCTAATCTAATATAATCCTGTGTTTGTTTTTGGGGTCTTAATGCGGCTTGTTCCTTCTCCATTTGTTCTTATGTCTCCTGCCGTAAACGTTTCTCTAGTATTCTGGAGTCTATATTTCTTTAGAAATAAAGAAGGTTATTTTTCTTTAAATATTTAGTTTATTTCTGATGTCAATTTAAATATAATGGATGTAGCAGCAAGAAAAATTCGTACTGCCATGGATCGCATGATGAAAATTAATACTTTCGGTGGGTAATCTACTAATTAAATAATTTACTTTTAGAATAGTTATTTAACTGACGTAATTTTACTTCTCCTTTAAGTTTACTAGAAAAATAAGTTTTTCCACAAATAATTATCTAATGATCTATAAGATTATTTATACTAGTAATACTGGTAATTTAAACAAATCATTTCTGGATAAATATGCACTAAATATTTAATTTTTTTTTATTTGCTGCCCAATGACTGAACTATAGCGTTATATCAACCAGTCGTTCATTACTGCCTTACAACTTCATATAAAGGTACTTAATCAATTCGGTGATTAGTAGGAGCAACGATGTGGCAATCAATAAAGACGTCAGGGTCAATAATTTACCAAATCAGGTTCCGTTAAGCCACGCTGAGCAATGTTACCGTTCAAAAACGACACAACGACATAACAAACCACCCCTCAAGCGTGCACAACAAAATCATACGCTCGAGAGCCGGACTTGTTAGTCGCGACACGATAAAACGACAAAATCGGGAGGTCGATCGAGAATACCAGGCCCTAACCCCGTTAGATGACGGTAACAGGAAGGTTTGCTCCGACTAAACTCAACCGGGAGGGCGGGTTTTTTTCTACCTTCGAGTTAGGGCTGTACATCGATACCAAAGAGGTTAAAGATGTTAAATAATTGATGCGCCACCATTTTCTTGACAAATCGGGAAAACGTCAATCGCAGCACAAGTGAAATGACTTGAAAATGGAAGTAGACAATCCACCTGGGTACGTTTAAAACTTGGCAGAGTTTTTTTTTTTTTTTAATTGTTTGTGGGGTATCAGCTGCTTTGGCTATTAACCCCTATAAATAGTTCTTGCACTTGGTCTAAATTAGAGCGAAAAGGTTAGCTTGCTGAAGAAAGTGTATGAGAGCAGCACTGTCTATATTTTTTAATTCTTCTCCCTCGAATGCCATTCGGATCCCTCGGTACTGGTTGCATTCTCGCAATATATGATCTACTGTTAGTGACACGCCGCATTCATTACATATTGGTTTATCTTCGGCTTGTAATAAATGCTTGGAGGTTAGGCATGTGTGACCGGTTCGAACTCTGGTTAACACCACTTGACTTTTCCTCGATAAACCAATGGGATATGAAAGTCTCCCCAATTCAGGTAGAAACGTTTTGAGGTATGTATTACACTCGTTCCACCGGTCTTGAAACTTGGATAGCATTCGTTGTTTAATTAATAGCTGCAGGTCCCTCATATTACAAGTTTCATCAGTGACAACGTTCACACCATTTGCAGCATCTTTTGCGGCGGAGTCTGCATTTTCATTTCCAATAATTCCCACATGGCTCGGTATCCATATAAACGTGAGTTTTTTATTGGAATCTAGCAGTTGGTGGCATATGGCTCTTATGTTTGCAATTATCGGGTCTGTTGCAAAACGATTCTTTAAAGCCTCCAAAACTGATAAAGAGTCAGTGCAAATGACAAATGCAGAGTGATTAGCTTCCATGCATAAACGTAGTGCTGATAGTATTGCAAACGATTCACTAGTGAACACGCTAGTATAGGAAGGGAGAGAACGTTTGATGGTTAGATTTCCATAGACTATCGCGTATCCAGTACCTATGTCAGACTTGGAGCCATCGGTAAAAAGAAAGTGGTAATTACCATAATCTTGTGCCAGCGACAGATACAGTTGCTTAAGTACGACTGAATTTACTTCTCCTTTATTGACTTGTTGCAAATCCAATCTAATTTCAGGTACGTTGATTAACCACGGTGGCTCTGGCTCTGATGTTTTATATAAATGTAGAGAATGCTCTGGTAAGTGTAGCGTTCGTATTAGTGCATCTGATCGGAATGCAGAGGACTTGTGTCTTGTCTGTTCTTCTCTATACCGAGTAAAAAACGTGGCATCTTTGAAAAGAGATAGAACAGGATGTCCAGCAGAGTTTGTTCGGCGAGCTAAATACAGTTTCGACTTACCTTACAATTATAACTCACTAAAGCAGCTGTTAACCTCCTCTTACATCTGTAACAGTACATAAAACAGCATGCAAATACCAAACACAAAAGAAAAACATCAATACTTGACCAAGAACTCTATTAGGATGAAATAAAAATATATAAATAAGTGGCAATAAACATGAAATTGACTAATTAGACTTAAAAGTACTCAAACGTTAGTTAGGTTAGATTGCTTAATACGTTAACTTTAATTACAAAGGGTACACTTGACGGTAAACACATTAATGTGGCTCAGGGCAAACGAAACGGCCACAACTTACGTTGAACAACAAAATAATGCATAAGTAAATCGTTAAATTTAGCAAACGGCAAAACACATCATTGACAACAGATGTACTAATCGTTCAACACTCGACGGGGCGTTCACTTTTCGTTATACACAATAAAACTAGTTTACAATAACTTTTACCTTGAGAAAATTGGCTGGCTGCACAATTACGGGCGATACTGTATGTAGCGTCGCTTCCCAAACAAACTGCCGGAAAGAACGGACGACGGCGAAATCAACGGGCGAAGACGTGGTGCGGGCGAGCCTCGGAGATGCTGGCCACAACTAAGGGTGGCATGATGCAATAGAGTCCCCCGAAGGGCAAAGTCGACGTAGCGATAACACGGGGTGAACCCCTCGACGTGCGAGTTTCGATAATACGACGGTAAATTCAAATTAGCGTTGGGTTCGATAGAAATAGTTCGTTAGGGTCCGTATAAACGATATCTTCAAGGGTCTCGCAACCCTCGACGATAAGAACTCTTGACCCCACTAATTAATGCTTCACATGCACTTCAAACGGAAAGTTCACCACCACCAACGCCGGAGATTTCTTGCCAAACGAAACAGTTCGAAAACGTTAAATTGGTACAACAAACAACACGATGCACCCAAAACACACAGCTATTCACAACGAAAATTACGAAAGTTCGAGCAGCGTCCCCCGGTCGCAAGCGATGCGAGCCGGGGGCTGAAGAAGCCAAAAACGTTTGTTCTAGTTCAACAGCCGGTAGCGAAGTGAAGCTCCTGCCAAGCGGCAAGCGTGAAGAATGACATAGCGCGGACGCGGCTTATCTACGTCCTTGTTCCACTCCTTACGTTTAAGAATAAGACGGATCGAAATACTGAAACAACTTTACTTAACCAGGGGATTCACACGTAAAATTACAACCGCCGGTTCGGCGTCAAGAATCACTTAGGACGTGATAGTGGCAAGATGACATCATCCATGCAGAAGGCAAGGGCAGAACAAAGCTGCTTTGATAAGCGGCTTACTAAGAATTTAAAAGAACAAAGGGACTACTGTTTGCAGCAGGGTCAAGGTTTAATAACACGTTAGCAACGGAAAATTAAGTCTCGGTGAATATGCAAGAACTGTAATGCGTTAATTTTTGAAATGAACAACGCGGAAATAAGGTTTAAGGAAATGAATTTTGATCATATTACCACTGAATTACGAATTTTGCTGGCGTGACTCGTGAAAATGCTAGAATTTAGGGCCGAAGTATCACAAGTAACTGCTTTAATAGAATTGTTCTAACAGCAAATGAGCTGCGACGAAACGGGCTGAAGGGAATAACGAATATCCAAAGAATACAAAAGGAATCATATAGGCTAATAGTAAATAATAATTTGTTTATTTGCAACAATATCTAAAACAATATTCGGGAGTGGAGAGGGCGTAACATACGGATGACACGAATGTCATCAGCACAATGCCAGACCTACAGATGCTCCAGGTTACGCTAACAGTTAAGGTACGTTATGCGTTCATTCTCTCACACCAGGATATTTTCACCGATCGCGATAGGTGAATTCCTGAATTTCTTCCGGGACTTGCGTAACGTATCGCTAAGCACCAGAAATTGAAAAGTCTCTATCTTTGTACTGTACAGATCGTAGGTGTCTAATTCTTCGCTGTCAGACACAGAGAAGTACCTCGAACGGCAAATTTAAAAACACAGAAGAGAATATCAGGACTACTGGTCGTCAGTGCATAGCGAAAAAAGATTGAGGTTGTCTATGGTCATTTCACTTCGCTAAGGAAACTACCACATTACGAAACACTCATCTCGGCATGTCATTCCGACGGATGGGATTCATATGTGACACGGACACGTCAAGCGCCTTCGAAGCAAAAATTAGAAGAACCCGAATTTCATATGCAAGGGACGCAGATCAAGAAGATACTTTCCACCTTCATTTGGTGTCAAAAGCATATTGAATTTTTGATTCAACACATACTAAATCAAATAATAAGCGCCATAGAGTGCATGTAAGCGTTCAAAATTTCCAAATCTGTAGAGAAAGCGACGAAGAATTCAGGCCGGCCAATTTCGGGTCTTAACAAGCTGTACTGCAGACTATTTAAACTGAATGTTAATATTTTACTATTTTTCAATAATAATTGAGACGAAAAAGAATTATACCCATTATCTTCCCGATTGTATTGATAGCTTTCTTATTGGAAACCATACAGAACTGGCTGAAAGCTAATATAGGATGCAACACACACTTAAATAAAAACTACATATCAATAATTCAGGATAAATAAGTTTTATAAGAAGCTCGCAGCCAACTATGACTTCCATTTAAACGAATTTGTGTTGTATTGCGAAAATTAAGAATTCTACGAAGTTATGTTAATTTAAGATAAAAAATTATTATTAGTATTACGCTAGTAAGTAGAAACCAATATTAAATTAAATATTTATTTATAGATTCTAAATTCACGATTTCCAAGATTACATGCAGCATTAGTTACAAAAAGATAGCATCGATATTTAATAACACATTAATAACTCATTGCAAATAACCAACTATTATTGTCATACCTAAAATATTAGATAAATTAGTTGTATAACCTTTCAACAAATATTTAAGAATATAATTGTTAAGTCGGCAACATGGGTTTTGTAGCAACAGAAGTTCATGCACTAATTCATTTCCCTATGTAAGTTTTATTTATGATTCTATGGGGGAAGAATTTGTGGTTGAGTCTGTTTACGCTGATTTTAGTAAAGCGTTTGACAAGTTCAATCACAAGTTACTAATTTCCAAGCTAAAGGCATACGGTGTTGAAGGTTGGACTAGATTAATTCAGTTATCACTAATTGTTCTCAGTAGATAAATGTTAACAGTTTTAAATCTGAAAAATGTATTGTACCTTCTAGGGTTCCTCAAGGATACCATATAGGGCCAATCTTTTTCTATTTTCATTAATGATGTTAGTTTATGCATTAATTCAGAATTTCTCTTTTTTACGGATAATTTAATTTTTTTTAGAATAATAGAAAGGCAGTATTATTATGTAAAATTATTTGAACAATCTAGTACGTTGGTGCGCAAAAAATGATATGCATTGAAATACTGTTAAATGTAAACATATTAGATTTAGCAAAAAACGAAATGATACTCTATTTCAATACTATATTGAACAGAATCACTTCAAAATATATCTGTTATTCCTGATCTTGGTGTTCTATTAGATACTTCACTATCATTTGTTAATCACATTGATTTTGTTGTTAGCAATGCTATGCGAATGTTTGAATTAATTGAGAGAGTGACATAAAATTTTAGAGATATTAGATGTCTCACTATGCTGAATGTTTCTCTGGCAAGATCTGTATTGGACTATAATTGCATTATTTGGGCTTCTACATACAATGTACACATTAATAGAATTGAAAGAGTACAGCGTACAATTGTTAAAATCAAGAAGACTACTCGCGTTTCGAAGCGGACCGCTAAAAGTTGACAAATATGGCGGTCGTCGTGTATTATTATCCATTCACAAAACTAGTGAACTGTCAATGTCAAATATTTGCTGAGTGTAAGTGGAAATTCGAACCATGTTTTAACAATTAACAACACACTTGAAATACACTCCATTTGATTAACAACCGTAAACTGACTTTTAACCGCGATTACAGTATAATTTAGCTCGCTTCCAACTCTCGAACGGCAGCGAAAACGAACGAAAATGACCAAAGATAGTACACGCTGTCGACAGCGCCGCGACGGCTATCCCCGGCATTGTGGCTGCTTTTATATACAGCCGTCGCGTCATAGCAAATTACATCTCCTTAGTACAGTCTTCTTGGTTAAAACACTATGCTTTAAGTCTGATATATGATACGAGAACTTAAGTTATAAACAATTACTAGCATATTTTGAATTCCACACTATACACTGTGTCCACATTTCGATGCTCACCATTGGTACCCGGTCATTAGAAGACATAGAGCAACGGTTAAATAGGAAATGTTTTGCAGAATTCAATAATCGTGACAAATCTCACTTAAAATTCACCCTAACTTTTTTAAATTTTAAGATAATTTGAAAAAGTCAAAATTTGCCAATTTCAAGGTTCTTCAATAACTCGATAACACCTAATGTGACGTCTTCTAGAGTTTTACAATGTTGAGACACTTTTTTAAGACAAATTTTTTGATGTAGACAGAAACCCCCGATTGTCATTTGTTTTCAAGTTATTAGTGCTATAATTTGTTTTTGATATGGTAGCCATATTGGATTTTTGGTTAGTTAGATAGTCTTTAAAAGAGCTTTTCAACAATGTATAACATACCTGAAAAATTTGTATTTGTATGGGAGATACGAATATTAACAGAAACATAAATTAATCTCTAATATGAAATTAGTAGGCTATGCAAACACCAACGAGAAATTAAAGCAAAAAGATATGCTATACCAATTCCGTAAAATAACGAAACGATAAGAAAATGCATAAAAGTAAATCAAAAATACTAAAAGTTCAGTTTAACAGGTGGTACCTAAAAAAATGTGAGATGATGCTAATTTTCCTAGGAAGATATAGTGTGGACAGATGAAACACGATTTACCAATTGTGAAGTGTTCAATAGGCATAACTATCATCATGAGTCTACTGAAAATCTACATTTGGTAAATCAAAGAAGATTGCAAGTTCGATTTAGTTTTAATCTCTGGTGCGGTTTAATTTGTTTGAAATTTTGTTTGCATTTTTTGTTTTGTTTTTTTAGTTTCTTTTCGATTTAGATAATCACTTAATAGATTCTTTCATCTTTGATTACAATTTACCTGGTAACAGATATTTGGAGCTACTAATAAACGGGATAATGCCTGCTTTGAGACAAATTATTAATCCTAACGACCGACGTGCAAAACATCTGGTTCCAGCAGGATGGTTGTCCGGCCCATAACACTCGTGACGTGCAATATTTTTGAGAGAAAACTTTAATGACAGAGTGCTTGCTAATAATGGTCCAGTGCAATGGCCTGCGAGATCACGCGACCTTACCCCCCTTGACTTTTACTTATAATATACTAAAACGAAGTAATTAATTTTGAACAGCCAGAAACGCGGGAAAATTTAGAACAAAGAGTGTTGGATGTGCTAAGATCATTAAACGGAAACACACTTCGTAGAGTTTGTAACTCTGCTAGCATAAGGTGTCAAGACTTTCTTTAAGAAAATCTGAACTTTTAATAATCTTGCTTTGTTGTTTACTTTTATCAGTTTTCATATCGTTTCGTTATTTTACAGTATTACTTAGCATATTTTTTCGCTTTTATTTCTCATTGGTGTTGGTAATTTCATAGCCTACTAATTTCATATTAGAGTTTAATTTATGTTTTTGTTAATATCTTCGCTACAAATAACAATATTTTAGGTATGTTCTACATCGTTGGAAAGCTCTTTTTAAAGACTATCTAACTAACGAAAAATCCAATATGGCTGCCATATGAAAAACAAAAGTTGGCACTAACAACTTGAAAACAAATGACAATCGAGGGTTTCTGTTTACATCAAAAAATTTGTCTTACAAAACTGTCTGAACATTGTAAAACTATAGAAGAGGTTACATTAAGTGTTATCGAGTTATCGAGGAACATTGAAATCGGCAATTTTTTTTTTAAATTATCTTAAAATTTCAAAAAGTTAGGGAAAATTTGAAATGAGATTTGTCGCGAGTATTGAATTCTGCAAAACATTTCCTATTTAACCGTTGCTCTATGTCTTCTAATAACCGAGATACCAATGGTGAGCATCGAAATGTGGACACAATGTATACATTAGACGTAATTATTTTTAATTGTGTTTTGCGTTTAAAATATTAAATAGCTGTATATCATGTCCAGAAATACTATCTTCATTTAATTTGCGTATTCTTTCTTTTAATGCACGTTTCAGTTCTTTAATGCTACAAGATTATCACCGGAAAAATTATGGTAGCAACAGTCCGTTACAACGCATTGTAAAGATTGTTAATCATTTAAGGAATTTAGATATTATTGGAATTCCTTTTTCTAGATTTAGTCATAGCATAAAATCATTCTTGGAAATGACTTCTACAATGCGTGTCGCATATATTGTAAGCATTATTATTATTTTTGTATTTGGCAGCTCTGTATTTTATATTTTATATATTTTCATTTACTGTAAATGGTTTTATCAGTTAAATAAAGTATTATTATTATTAGTATACATATACAATACGTCCTAATTTAATCCAAAGTCTAGTAGGATACATATTTTCCTCAGTTATATAAAATATTCAAAATACTAATCGGTATGAAAAAGAAAATGTAAACTATTAAGAATCACATAGAATCTATGTCGTCCTTAAATTTCTTTTGGAATTTCTTGTTGTTTCACGCTCAAATTCCTGAAGGAAGCAATACCGAAAGGTTGAACCACTTTTTTAGATTATTGCGTTTTTTAAATATAACTTCTAAAATTCAGCTACAACTCATATTGTCAACTATGTGCTATATTTACATTTATCTTTACTTCCTGCAAATAATGAAGTTAGGTTGTGACTTGTACTATTGTTTTGATTTAAAAAAAAATGTTCAAAAAAAACTTTGCCTACTACCTCTGCTGTTGAGTTTGGGTAATATCATTTCTACCTATATTACGATGGTTCGGTGCTTCTGCAACTAATACTGCTTTGATATTTGTATTAAAAGATGGAGCAGCCATCCGTATCGATATTTGCTAGTTCAATAATACTAAATTTGCATTAACGTTATGTTATTTGACTTATAATAAATGAATAAGTAAAGCTGAAAACCTTAATCCAGAATGGAACTGAATTTACACAATTTGTTTTCATTGGGGGTCACGGTAGGGTCACTGTATTCTGTTCGTTCTGCTAATATGATAGGTAGGCCGAAGAACCAGTAAAAGCATGTACGAGCAACTGTGGGATCTGAAAGAAAACAACATCAATAAAGCACACTGCATTTACGAAAGAAAGGATGAAAGTAAAAAAGAAGTTGACAGACAGATGGAAATAAGCATTTGAAAAAAGCAAAGCAGCTGATCATGCAACAATGTGGGAAGATAACAAAGGTAGCAGAACATGTATACTTAGACGAGATGCACCCATCTCGTAAAGTGTTTCAATGTTTATCAGTTTTGTTGGTTTTGCAATTAACCACAGAAAAGTCTTCTACCTGAGGTTCTTTATCGGTGACAAATCCTTATTATTTGTTTAGTAGTTAATTGTTGTAGATTCTTACTACTATAACGTGTCTGTAAAGATACATTCTGTTATCGGAGTTGAAGCTACTGTTAGAATACGAACTGCGTCCACGAAACTTTGTCTTAATTTGATTAACTGCAAAGTATTATTTTAGGACAGCGTGTTAAGCACGAAGACCGCATGCAAATGTTGACCAAAATTTATCATCCTTTCGCCGTCGCGTGAGCGCTTATCCAAGAGTCCGAATAAATTAATAACTAAGTAACGCGGTATAAAAAATCAGATAACCGATGTTGAAAACTTAATGAACATATGTGTCTTCATTTGTACAACGTTGTCAAAATATTGTGGCACGCATGAGGCGGATATAAAATACGACGCAATTTGCCTAAAATATTTTATTTGGGACGAGGGAAATCGTCGGTAAAGAGCGGTTATATCGGAACGTCGTCCGTGAGATGACGTCTCTAAGGATCTGGTTATAAAAAATGAAACAAAATCCATAAAATGTCGAATCCCGTGCATCTCATCAACGATACTCTGCCTGGATATGTTTCAATCAACGGTATTGCCCAACAACTGCTTCCGTCTGCCTCCGTTGAATTTATAAGTCACGTGTGGCGTTTATGGGCGGTTTAGGGGACGACTATTAGTGTTTCAATACATTTTTTCAATTGGTGATTTTGCTTTGTGCTTGATTTATTATGTAGCACCGTATTTACAGTACAAAATACCTTTCTTATAAAACACGTAAATTGTAAATATGCAGAATGCTCCTATAATGGGGTGGGTGGTATTGAAATAAAAATAATACAATGGCAAAATTTGGTGCTACAGTCCATAATTTACCAATTAGGTCATATTTAATCTACATAATGAGCTATTCGATTCTTTTAAAATCAACGCCGACAACAACAAAGTTTTCATTGTTTCGTGACGTGATACAATTCGTGTCCCAAACATTTAATAGAAGAATTTCACTGTAGATATTTTCTTAAATAATCAGCAAATAACTCTTTTAAACCGCTCAAATAATTAATTATTTTAATAGAACAGTTCTCTGCTGTAGATTTCTGAAAGACTACGAAATTATCTTTTAGAAATGCTTTCTAACAATATTATTTGAAATTATTGTGATTTACATTGGTTGGATAGATCACTCAAATTACTGCTCTTTCAAATAGTTGGAAATGTGGAATAGTTATTTATTAAACAAGTAGGGAATGTACGATATTACCCACGAAAGAAAAAAGTTTAGCACGGAGTTCGAAGAACGATGGGCTAATTTTCTTGAGTTGGTAAGGAGTATTCCACACGAGTTCAATAATTTTATCCAACATTGGGCACTTCACTCTAAATACTTTAATTGTTGCAATTGACAAATTATTTCGCTTATACAGATTTCTAGAAACCCATAGAAAAAAAAATGAACGGTTGCCATGTTGCATTCTTTCAATACATTTTTCCAAAAACGTTTCCGCCAAACTCTGTGTGCCGTGTGTATTTTTAATGGAAGTTCCGGCTAGTTGTTCGTGGTTCCGCCTTCTTTGCGCTCGAAGCCCAAGAGGCATGTTTGAATTTACTGCCGGCAAGATCAAAAGATGTGTACAACAAAAAATTTGCTTACTTCAATCAATGGAAAGCTTCAAAAAGGGTAGAGATCATAGTTGAAGATGTGTTACTCTCCTACTTCATAAACGCTCGAAAAATATTTGCATCGGCTTTATTATAGGAGAAACATTTAATGTTGAAATCAACGTTAAATGTATAGAAGAATATTAATATATCAAAATATAGTAAACTAATCGCCTTTTTGAAAAGCGAATCACCTGCTTGTAAACCAAAAAAAAAAAGTGAAAGTGTTAGAGAAGGAACACATCGAACAATTTTTAAAGGAAGCCTCTGCCTGCGGTATTTTATATATTTTTGGTAGTTTCAGTATTTAATTTTCATTTTTGCAGGTTGCATTATTGATAGGCATCGCAATTTAAACTTCACCAATATCGACACTAAAACATACTTCCCACGCAAGTTTACGATGATTCAAGACGGTTACCATATGAATGCAGTCGAATTGCATCGAAAGTATGTGTTTTACGTCCTGTCAACGCTGGCCATGATAGTTTTTTTGTAAAATATTCCACAGGAAGATGTACAAACAGCCTGTAGGCGTCAACAGCTTGTCAAAAGTTCCTACACATATTGCATCATACTGAAAATGCTTTACTGGCCACAGTATGAGAAGATCGTCCGCGATTTTGTTGGCAAACGGTGGAGGTGATCTCTTTAAGTCTGAAGAGATTGGGTGGCTAGAAATAACCTACAATAGCGGAGGGCTATATTCAGGATAGTGTTACTAATAAACTCGATCTAGCCAATTCTTTTCTGGAATTCACATCAAAATGACAAGAAATGAAGTCACATTAGCTTCCACTTCATCTTCGAGTTATTCCGTTAGTTTATTGAACACTAGCTGACCCGGCAAACGTTGTTTTATATTATGACATGATGGGGAAAACCCTTGAAACCATTAAGCACAGAATCATAAAAGTATGACTGCAAATAGAAAGTCGTACAGCGTATAAAAAAAAACACTTTCGATAGTTTTCAATTTTCCGGATTTCCCTTTGGATTTTTCCGAATTTTATTTTTCCTAAACCATGTCGGGAGTAGGAAGAACACAACAAAAAAATCATCCAAATCGGTCAAGTCGTTCTCGAGTTTTTGCGTTACTAAAGCACTAACACACGGCGTTTGATTTTTATATATTGAGATGATCTAATAAGCTCCACTGATTAACATGATTAAAATAATTGCTGCGTTGTAATTTAATTTATTTATTCAAAATTAAATAGTATTATGCCCTATTTTGTATTTTATCTATCTGCAATTTCAATCTCAAAACGCTAGCTCGGTAGACACCCAATCTCTATTCAAAGAGGTGGTTTCCTGATAACTTGTAAAATTTTACCTTAAACTGGGTACGCCACTGTGCGCCCGAAATTATATTCAAGTACTCAGTCGCAAATATGAGCGCTGATGTCAACTTACACAAAATGGTTTTAATCTTTCAGTAAGCGTCTTTGACTTTAAAAATTAAATTTGTGAGCGCCCGAACAAGGTATTTATTTAAATTATAGTCCTTTGGCGGTTTTAATTCTTATTTGTTTTAGTGATTAATTTGTTTTATGACGTCGGTCCGACGCCGCTTGAATTATTGCACTTAACCTCACAACTGGATTCTTGTTAATAATTGGAAAAACGCTTCAGATGGAGGCTTGAATACGCTTGATTTTTGTTCAACCGGTATTGTGTCGCTTATACACAAATTTCCGGATCCTCACACTGATATTACGCTTTTTACATTACTTTTAAACTTTGAGGTGATGCGCTCAGACGTCGGAAAAGGGGCCCCAGCTCGAATCTCCTCCTGGAGTGGATTCCACCGATGTTTGTGCTGCTCGTCGTTATCCTACAGTCCCACGTGATGCGTCCCAATAGACAGCCCTGGTTCTGGAACCTCCTCTCAGCCGCAATTCGCCTTCGTAAACTTGAAGTGCTCGCCAATGCAGCCCTCGGAATTCTTGTGGTGAAAAATAACTTTTTGTTGGGGAAATGCTATCCACACTCCCACAGAAGCTCTAACACTTGCTCAACACACTGGTATAATTTTTATTGATAAATCTGATGTTTTATTAAGAAAATTTTTTATTTATAAATGAGCACAAAACTGCATGTCAATTATTAATTTATCTGCTACTGTCAGTTATAAACAAAATTTAATCTAATAACTATAAAAAGGATATTAACCAACTCCAAATGAGTTACATTTTAAATTAAGTATTCTTACAAATAATTAAATCTAAACAATTCTTACAGCTAAAACCTTGTCTACATTTCTTTTAATAGTCAAGATGTCTTTTGGCGCCACTACACGTTTTATTAATTGCATTGTTTGTTTACTCGCGTAATTACACTGATTAGTTTTAAGAGTTCATTTCCTTCGTAATTGTTTTTTTGGTGTCCAACTGTCTTCTTTTCACTCGTTTCCTCTCCCATTTTATTGTCAGCTTTTCTGCCTTGTTTTATCAAGTCATGTTTGCTTCTCACAAATGAAATTTTATGGCTTTATGCCTGCCTTAATTGCTCCTTGCAACATCATTATTTCTCCTCCACATACCTTTTAAGAATTGCTCACAAATTGTATCTAATTAGCTAAATTGAACTTTACGATTCAATGACCTGCACATAGCAAACCTTTTTGTGAATATTTAATTTGGTTTGGCTATGCATTCTGCCTAAACCTAATAATTACTTAATTTGAACTTTGACTTCAACTCTGTGAAAAAGAACAAGCTATCCTCTTTGCGTTTCTTAATCAATTCATTTATTTTAATATAAGCATCTCTTTTTCAATGCATTTACTGAATGACATTTAACTTAGCATTACGGCTAGATAAAACACCCCAACTCTGTGATTAGTGACTAAATTTTCATACTGTACTGCAAGCAACGCAGAGCCGTAGGGCCCAATACCACTGCAATATATAGATAGAAAATTATAGCAATAGCACAACAATATCTTTTAATATAAACGTTAAAAATAACTTTAACAAATAATTTGATACCTTGTTGCTAAGTAAATCTATAAACATTCTAACGTTCTGCATTGATTTTTTATAATAATAGGTGAGTAGTGAATTCCAAATTATTCTTTTACTCTGTTACTAGTAGAAAACATTACATATTTCAAGTCACCATAGTAATACTCTAATTATACAACGATGTTGGATAATAGATATTAACGATACAAACTATGATCATCTTAACGAAACGAGTTTGATTACCAAAACGAGGCGGTGAGCCGAGTTTTGCGGCAATCAAACGAGTCTCGTTATGTGCCATAAGCAAACGTGTATTGTTCAATATTTCATCTTCCTCAAGAAATTCTGGTTCATTGTATTCTTTGTTTTGTAAAAAAGAATGCGGTAATAGATATATATCGCACTGAGTGCGGTAATATTGTTAAATAGTCTATAACAACACTAATGAAGCTTTTTACCCAACAACTCCTAGTTATAAGGCTATTAGTAGATTGATTCTAGACCTCTAAAGTGGCCCATAACCCACTAGAATGGTAAAAACTATAACCCACTAGTGAGATAAAAACCATTTCATTCACTACTGTATTGCTGGTAGCACTGTCAAGTTATGTCAAATTCCAGATCTCCCCGTTCAGTTTTGCGATAAAATTTTACATGGCACGCGTACATTATTACAAATAATTCACTCGAGAAAAAATTCTGGGCCTGGCGCTATCGAGGGTTCAACTTTTTTCTAGTAGATTATCTATCTATATACAGTAACCGCCAAAGGCGGAATAATATGGGATTTTTTTTATTTTTAATTAAAAAAAAACTTTTAACGTCAATAATTTTTGCTTGTCTAAAAACTTATTTAGCCCCTATCATATATACCGAGTGGTTTTTACTTATTTAGATAATGGAGTTTTTCGAAATTATCAAAATCCAAAAAGTGCCATGTTTCGGAAATTAAGTAAGATTTCAACGAGATTTTTTTAGAGTGTGTTATTTTTACCTCAGTGAACAATCTCAAGACCAGAAAACACCTAATATTTTTTAACTTTAGCTAACAATTTATTTTTCTATTTTTTCAATATTTTTCAAAATTTCTCACACCAAGACTTAATATTAAAATTCAAATTTTGTTATGTGAAGACTTTAAAGACTTATAATTGGAAAAAATTATATAAAATGTTAATTACTTCTTTAGATTTTTTATTATTTACCGAAAAGTATGTTTGCATAATGTTTACGTTTTTTATGCAAGGATCTTTTTAGTAGAAATATTTTTCGATTCTAATTAATGTCCGTTTAAATTGCTTCTGGAAACTTTAATCTAGCCGTGTTAATAAATTACTGTTACAAAAATCCTGTAAATGTTCATTTACAGTTTTCTAAATGGGAAGATTTTTCTGTATCGAATTTACATGTTCTAAAAAACCTCCTCATTCAGACAACTGTAAAAGAACACTCTGTAGGTGAATGTCAGATTGCATTTTGTTTTTGAAAACATCTGTCACTGTGACAGAAAAAAATTTACACTGCATTAAGTTTACTTGTATCAAGCAAAAAGGAAAATAAGATGGCATTTACACAACAACTAGTGTATTAATCATAACAGTCAATAAATGCAACAAGTGCAAAAAGTTAATGTTTATGCACGAGACATGTAGAGTGAAAAAAACACTTTTAGCACTTGTTTGCATACAATATTTTTTCTACGACCTGAAATGTTCTGTTATTAATCCATAAATGTCGATTTAAGAAATGTTTGCATTTATAATTTATGTCATAATAAAGAGATGGCTTTGACCCGCAGGTGAATGTTTGTGGAGTCAGTTATCAAAGGTAATTATAATAGTACACATCTGTTTTTATTCATTACATAACGCTTTAATTATTTAAAAAACACTTTACCTCTAATGCAAGAAGTAACTGGCATAACTTTACAACCTCACTTCCAGTTCGAAATTGTAGTTTTATAACCTCACTTCACTTTATAACACAAGTGCTAAAAGTAAACAGCTGATCTCATTTTAAACACGCTAAATTATAAGACGTCACTTTTAGTGAAAAAAGCTAGCGCTAAAAGGCTTACTTTTAGTGGTGGTCGCAGAAAAAATTGTTTTTGTTAAGTGTTTTGCATATTCTTAGGAAAATTTGTTCAAGATCAAGATGTAATTTAGTTCTCTCTGACTTATGGTTGTTCATTTGCTTCGATGGGTATCTATCGAGTTAACGGAAAACTTCAATTTGATCATGGCATGCTGCGAATGAGTTTTTTTTTTTTGAACACGCGATATAATCAGCAGTAATACTATAAGTACTTCAATATCCTCGGGTTATATGTCAATAACTTGATGCACAATGATAAAAAGTGTCAGTTTGGCAGTTTAAAAAACGCGACCGCACAGTGGGAGTTCGAAGTACGCATTGTATTCGATTTGATTATTTTTTGAGTAAATTTCAAAAATAGGTACACATAAATATTTTATTGGCAAGTCGATTTGCTTGTATTGACTTAACTGAAAGTCGTCTCCATGGAAGAAACATATAAGTTGGCAAAAGTTGCTTATTGCGTTGTTTAGTGAAGTTACTCTCGTATTTAATCGATTTTGTATTATCATATATGTATAATGCAACTAGTGGGTTCTTGATTATCAAATAATCATTTCGGTTTACACGAGATATATTGTTTGGTAATCAACACCGTCCTTCAGACTCGCGTGATTGCCTAAAACAATATATCGAGTGGAAACAGAATTGATTTGATAATCAAGAATACACGAGTTACATTCGGCTAGATTATATCAAGAGTCAATAAACCACATTTGAACAGTTTATTTGTAAATATTAAAAGTACAGTTAGTGTGGTTGCTATGACGATTTTACTTTCAACAGATAAAGCGATGTTGGTGAAGATATTTGACTATCAGTTATTAGTCAATAGGGTATATGCTTATCACCGTTGCTATGTATATTTTCAAAAGTTAGTACATGCGTAACTACGAATTTGTAACCTTTCTTCATTGGTTGATGTTATAGGGAGTGGTATAGTGGAAGTTATACAAGATAACTTAACTAAATCCACCTTTCTGATTGGTTAATATCGGTACTAAAAAAATAATCAGAGTATCTCAAGCTACTTTTTACCAATAAAAGAGTTTAGCAATTCTAAAGGATATCAGTCGACCAATTGCAGCAAAACATACAAACTATTTGAGGAACGATGATTGCGAAAAGTTAGTAAAGGGAAATAGACACCTCTACTTAAAGTGGTTAAATATAAAAGTTATACAGAATGCTAAATACCTGATGTAGCAGAGAAGTCAGGAAGACAGTCATTAGAGTGCAAAACTTAATAGTTTGTGTTTTGTTTATCACTTGCCCTGTTTAAATTTTATTTGGTAAAAGTTTTGAAAGGAAAGAAGAAAATATGTGAATGTACGGGCTTTCGCTACCATGATATATAGTCTACATTTGGAAATGAACAGATTGTAGTAGAAAGAGATCGATAATATATAAAATCCATGTTAAGAAAAATAGAACAATACGAATTGTAAGGTATGAAGATGCGGGGAAAACCATGTAGAGTGTAGAGTGGGGTAAAAGTCCGCGCGGGGTAAAAGTCTCAAATGCCGTTTTTGAAGAAACTAAATACATACAATCAGACAACCCTGTCATAACGCAAACCTTCCTGAGCAGCATTGATGCACGCCAGTGTTTTGCTAGCAAGTTTTGTGAAATGTTGTTATTGCAATGAGGTAATGAATATGTTTACACATTTGCATGCAATTTTTATACTCTAGCTAGTTAATATAGTATAGTACTGAATAAGTGGGGTAACTAAGATTTTCACTCAAGTGCTTGTCGATTTTATGCACGAGGCAAACACGAGTGTAGAAAGACAAACAAGTGAGTGATTTGGTTTCTCACTAGTGCTGTATAACGTTTGGTTCAATCCTGCCACTAATTTTTTTAATAAATATTACGTTTTTATAATTTGCGTGATTTATATAAAAAAAAACAAATATTGGTTCGAAATAAAATTTGTTCGTGTTATACGTTTGGCAGTACTGAAGTGTATGATCAGTCTATGTCAAATTCGAGGTTGTAGGTTAGGTTATGTTTGTTATTTGACACAGACTGACACAAATCTTAACCTTCAAATCTCGGATTTGACATATTTTGGGAGTGGGGAAAATGAGTGGGCAAAAAGTTTTTACGTCAATGCTTTCGCCTACCAAACAACGTGAGTGTGCAAAACAAAAGCTTTCTCGTTCTGTACCCAAGTAAGAAACAACATGTTTCAACAGTAGGATTAAACAATAGTACATTATGCAACAAGTTTAGAAAAGTGAGTTCAGTAAAATCACGTTTCTAGCGCGTGGGGTATACTATTTTATAGCATTTATAAAATGAAAATGTAAAATATTAAATTTTTGACATTAAAGTGACACTAAATTTCAAAACATAACCAAGCTGAGCAGAACTCGTTTCTATGTACTAAAGTTGATGTTGTGCGTTTTGGCAGTACGAAGTGTATTGTTGGTGACACTGTCAGTCTATGTCAAATTCCAGGCTAGCAGGTTAGGCTTTGCGTCAGTCCGTGTCAAAACTGACGCAAAACCTGACCTGCTAACCTTCCAATTACCTTATTAAGGTAGTTTTTCACCACTGTGCAAAACTTACCCCATCTCTTAGAAACTTTAAGTAACAATATTTTCTTAGAATACGATACTTTTAGGGCTCTAGGCCATCTCGGCGCCGCCATCTCGGAGCGGGGCCAGCTCGGGGCCGGGACAACTCGGCCCGGAGCCATCTCGGCCCCAGCCAACTCGGCGCTAGGCCATCTCGGCGCCGAATTCAAATTCCCAAACTACAGTGTGCACTACTTAAGAAAATTATTATAAACAAATAATCAATAAAGTGATCGCCAACAATCTGGCATCAAATGAAAAAAAAATATTTAGAATTTCTTGGAAAATCAAACACTGACGACCAGAGGTGGTTGCAAAGTGATTACAAATGGGCCAAACAAAAGTTGTCACGTGACTTCCGTTATCAGTAAAATATTACATTTTTTAAAAATAATCACGAAACATGTATTTAATAGTCAAGGTAGAGACACGTTTTACGAAAAAAAGTTTTCTGGCCTTGAGATTGTTCAGTCAGCTAAAACTAACACACTAAAAATTATTGTCATTAATAAACAAACAATTAAAATTAAACTTCCACTTTTGACATTAGGTGAGGTGTTTGCTCTTTAGTTTTTTCCCGTATTTTTATAAGCTTTATCTTTTAGCCTGAAGATGGTTTAATATATAAGCCGAAACATGTAGTGTATGTTAAATATATGTTAATTTTTATGAGGAAGACAGTGTTTACTTTGCAATAATTTACTGAATCACCTCATTGTGAGAATAGACCAGATCCTGAATTTTTATGAATGCTGCTGTCAATTACAGTAAACGTTTTTGACTTGGAAAATAAAATTGTGAACAAACTACAGGTATTTTTTTAATTCTAGTACTTTGGCGGTTTTAATCTCTTTTGTTTCAGCGATTAATTGTTTAATGACATCAAAACGACGCTTCTTGGCCGATAACGATTGTTAATCTCTTCACCTAACCTCACAACTGGACTTGGTTAATTATTGGAAAAATGCTTTAACTGGAGGCTTGGATACGCCTGCTTCTTATTCAAAACGGTAATGTATCGCTTGTACACAAATTTCCGGCTTCTCACACTGTTAATAAACTTTTTACAGTACCTTGAAATTTTCAGATGGTACCGTTCATTTCTCGGACGGGGCCACTAAATGGATCTTCTCGCGGAGTCGCTGCCCCCGGTGTTTGTGTTGCTGGTCGTTGTCCTACAGCTCCACGTGATTCGTCCCAGTAGACAGCTCTGGTCCTGGATCCTTTATTCAGGTGCTATACGACTTCGGAAAATTGAGGTGATCGGCAACTCAGCTTCGGGATGCTTCTTGTGAAGTAAAACTTTTTGTTAGGGAAAATGTTATTTGCATTCCCACAGGTACTCTGACGTTTGCTCTACACACTGGTATACTTTTTATTGTAATATTTAATGTTTAAGTAAATAAATTCTTTATTTTAATAAGAGCACCAAAACTGATTGTCACAAAATTAATTTATTCAACTGTTCTCTGCTCCCGTCCTTTTTAAACAATATCTAATCTGACTATAAAAACGGACATTAAACAAGTTCAATTGACTTACATACTAAATTAAACATTCTTATAATCACTTAAATCTAAGCAATTGTTATCTCTAAAATTATTGTCCACATTTTTTTATTGTTACAATGTGTCTTTGCGCCACTACACGTTTTATTAATTGCGTTGCATGTTCACTCACGTATTTACATTGATTAGTTTCTCGTTCAGTTCCTTCATAATTGTACCCTGCTTTCCAACTGTGTTCCTTTCACTCGTTTTCTGTCCTGTCTAGGTGTCTGCTTTTCCTTCAGTTTTTATAATGTCTTATTTGCTTCTCACAATTGCTATTTTATGCCAGCCTTAATTGCTCGTTGCAACATTATCATTCGTCTAGCTTATACCTTTTAGAATTGTTCACAAATTGTACTAATTAGCTGAATTGAACTCTATGCTACATAACCTGCACATTGCAACCCCTTTGTGATTATTTAATTTGGTTTGGCTATTCATTCTGCCCAAACCTAATAATTAATTATTAATAAATGACTTCAACTCTGTGAAAAGCAAGTTGCCTCCTTTGTGTTCCTTAATCATTTCATTTCTTTTAATCCAAGCATCTCGTTTTCAATGCATTTACTGAATGACATTTAACTTAGTATTGCGGCTAGATAAAACACCCCAACTCTGTGCTTTGTGATTTCACTTTCAAATTGTACTGCAATCAGAGCAGAGCCGTAGGGTCTAATACCACTGCAATATATATACTGTTATGGTACATTAAGAGCAGTTTTGGCTGAAGATTAAGTGTAAAATAGAATTTGGGAGATCAATACAATCAATTTGGAAAATATTAAAAAGAACTGGCTGTTTGAATGAAGTTCATTAAAAGAATTGAATTTGAGTCAATTTAAGATGAAATGAATAACATTTGAGTAGTATGTAGGGGTTTTAAAAATTGTAAAGTAAATACATGCTCATATCATACATGAGAAATGTAATTTCTATTAAAATAATCTAGTGAAGTAGGTAAGACTCAAATAAATTTAATTTATAGATGGCAGGAATAATTAGAACATAGTAGTTAAGCAGATTTTGTTACGATTATTAAAATAACAACTCATAGAAAAATATAATGTACCTTTTAATATAATTTTTCGGTCCGAATAAAAACATAGAAATTACCCTATTTTTTAATATGTTAGTTTGTGAAAACATTTAAAAAGGGTTTAACAAAATCTGCGAGGTGAAAATTAAGAGAAATATAAAGAAGATTATTATTAATGAAGTAACAGTTATTAAAGAGAATTGGAAGGTCGTAAAACTAGATAGAAGCAAGCAGGACAAGCAGGAAGAAAATAAGATTAGAATGGAATTAGTTTATTTTGAATAATACAACTGATAAAAAGTTACATTGGTTTGGGAATTGTTAAGTGCTGGGTTTGTTGAGGGTGTACTGAAGACACGTGGATCTGTTGAAGGAGGATAGCAGAGGAACTGCTGGATTCGAGCTATTCTGTTGGTTACTGACGACAGAGGTTGCTGAAGTTTGGATCTAAGGAAGACGGATATTAGTTGATGATGATCTGTGATAACAAACTTGCCGTGAAGATGTCGGAAGGAGGGAGTCTGTGGAAGGTAGCAGTAACACTAGTGAAGTAGAATGGGGTTTTTCCTGCTAGCAGCCAAGGGTTTGACAAGTTGACAGCTGTTGTCAGTAAGCAGTGCGTCACAGCAGCACTAAATAGGAATCCGGGCTGCTGACGTCGGGAAGGGTGCTGTCTTGGAGGTGATATTGGAACAGAAAGAGTGAAAGCAGTTCAAGGTGGGTTGTAGTTTTGTCCTATCGATGCTATAGTAAATAAAAGACAATTTAAAAAGTGTAATTAACTACAATAAAGTACTCTCCGTATAATATTGAGTCAATAGGATGTGAGTAGAATGAGCATTTGTCATATTTGATTGAGATTATTAGTAGCATATTGTTTAACGTGAAAGGTAACAGTTAATGTCATTACACAATTCAAAGTCATTGTTAAAATAAAATTTAATTAACAAGCAACTAGATAATCGAACCACCCTGAAACAGTCTCACGGCGCTATCATTTTTAATAATTAAATAATTTTGATATTCAAAGATATAATTCAATTTATAAATAAGAGCAGCCAGCATAATACATATAGAATAGTTTACGCTGTTGACTGGGACAAGGATAAAAACCCAACCTACACTACTGGGCACAATATTCAGAGCTTTAGGCTATATGATATTAAAACCACATTGTATCTTGATCAGACAGTTTCAGAATGCATATTCCGTTTTCAATGACCGAAAAATACTAGCGTATAAATAACCTTAATGATGTTAACATGTGTTGATGGAAAATTTAAATCTTGAATATATGATGGAGGTGGTAAAGCCGCATTTTCTTACGATTAGGAGTAAATTGATTACTACTAGATGGCATAATAACACTTTAAAAATACACAGACACAATTAAAACGAGTTTAAAATTAGTTAAAATGTAAAAATGGAGCCATGGCCGGCAAAGTCGTGACAGGTGTCTGACACCTGCAAGGTCGTGACAGGTGGCTTCACCACCACCTTCATAAATTTAAGATTTAAATTTTCCTTCAAAACACGTTAAAATCATTAAGGTTATGCACTAGTATTTTCCGTCATTGAAAACGGAATAAAGCATTCCGAAACTGTCTGATCAAGTACAATGTGGTTTTAATATTTTATAGCCAAAAGCTCTGAATATTGTGCCCAGTACTGTAGGTTGGATTTTCATGCTTTTCCCAGTCAACAGCGTAAACTATTCTGTAACCACATGAGCTGTGAAGAGTGTTTATATTACTATATACATAGGGTGTCGCAAAATAAATCCAAACGGGGTGGACTATATGTGTACAGCCTTACGACTCTCAGCACTGTGACGGCGAGCGCCCTGGCCTACCTGCGACGCTTAAGAACTTCTGCCAGGATCCACCTTACATAGATCTTTACACAGTGAATAATACACCCTGAAAATAAGCATGCACAGGCACGTGGGACATTATAAGACGTCATATAGCAAACCGATCTAGTGGTTAACATTGATCTGACTGCAAGAAACTGATTATTTACACACAGCCTAGAGCGGGTGGCTAACATTTATCTGACTGCAAGAAACTGATTATTTACATGGGACTCCTAGAGAGTGGCTAACATTTATTTGAATGTACGAATATAATTATTTATATGCGCTACCTTGTTCATTGCAGCTTCGCCTGTCCTCGCCGCTAGTGTGGGGATCTCGCCTACTAGTGCAGAGAGGGCGCGGCCGCAGCTGTATGCGTGGATGTTGTACGATCCAGGATCTCTGACTCAGGGCTTGATGCGAAACCCTCATGGGGCGAAATAATTGCCCTTCAGGCATTTGAAATTACAGAATGGCGGTCATCGAAAAACGGAATCTCACAAATACCAACAACACCACGGCCAGAAACGCACTCCTCGAAAATAAGCAAGCCAACGCTGTCTCACGCCAGACACGCTGCGGAAAGCGCTTGCAGGGGGAACCTGTTTGCTAAGCGGTCTGACCACCTGCAAGCAATCACGAAGCGAAAACCCCGTTAGCAGCCCAGCTCGACGAAACTTCTAGAAAAAGGCTGCGTGCTAAGTCTGCAAAATTTTAAATAAGCCAAGAAAGTAATTATGAGCGAGGCTACCAAAACGAGTGCTTTACAGAAAATTACAGCAGCCTTTACAGCTGTTTAAAGCTAAAAACCGTTAGCTGCCTGCACACAATTTGATGAACTATTAAGCGTAAAAATATGACAGAAAAACTATATACAAGCGGGGTCAGAATCTTTGAACAGAAATGTTCGAAATGTGACTGCGAAGAGTGTGTGAAAATTGGACCTCCAGATTACGTCATGTACACGCCAGCAGCGGCGGTCACATGCCCGAAATCATATTTAAACATAAATGCCATAAAATTATCTTTCAAATAAAGCCAATTTCATGAATATTAAAAACATTTTTCTGTGTTTTATTTCAATTTAAAGTTCTCCTCCTCTAAAAAAACACCCGTTAGAAACAAAACGAGCTTAGCAGTTGATCCGTCGAAGTAATCATATTACCTGATGCTTCCTTGACATTTTGGTGTTTTAAAATTCAATTTAACGCTGCCTTTGCACTGGCAGATCATCGTGTGTACCGATTCAAATTTAGAGGTTATCTAGACGCCAGATGGAAACTGTGCATTTGCCCGAAATATTTGAGAGTATTTGCTATACCAACTTTTTCTTAATTTTATGAACCTACACCCTGAACCCAGTTTGTCTCATGTACTACGGAGCTAAGCCCGAATTTATTGTTGATAGATAAAATAAGAAAAGGGCAATAAACCATTAATTTGTCGTAATTATTATTACACTCTTGTAATTTTCCCTGAGTTTGATAGGCAGGTTCGTAATTAATTATAATACCATTTTGTAAAGTGTAGTATTAATTATTTTATTTTAAAACTATTATATACTTTATTAGGCGGGATTACTACAATATACTACAACAGGGCTGTCCAACTTCAAGAGGCCCAAGGGCCACTGAAAAAAATTTGAAGTTTCTGAGGGCCGCATCAGAAAATGTGTCGTATGCGACTTTGTGAGTGATTTTTAATAAATAAAAACGTGTATATTTCAACACTAATTTTTATTTATTCAAGAAGCTTAGGTTACATTACAAACAGCATTGAAACATAAAAGAGATATACAGGGTATACCTGAGGTAACCGACAAACTTACACCATATGTTCTAGAAGTGATTCTAAACAAAAACATCATATTCACTTTAAGTTAATTCCTTTCCGTTCTTGAGATACCGACAAAAGAAAAAATTACATCAATGTAAATTTACGTATAGCGAAATGTGACGTTTCACCACCTTACTAAAGGCATCAAAAATTTACCCCTCGGGTTAAGCTCAAATCGGAGAACTACGTTCACTCAAATATATATTCGATTAAGTAAAACACCAGATAATTACCAAAACAAATATAATGTTTTTTGCTAGTTAATAACTCTGAGTTGTACATTATTTAAAATTAACGTGTTTTTCTGGAACGGTGTCTGGTTTCGTGGGTTGAGCTGCAGCCCAATGCACCGGCGAGCGTTACGGGTCCTTATTGGTAGTCCGCCGGTACGCACGTCGATTCTTCGGGAAATGGACTGAGTATGACTTTTGTTCCTGCAAACTTAACCTTCCACTCAGCAGTGATTTTAAGCTGTAATTTTCCGATGAATTTAGCGATTTTAAGGGTTACCTGGGGCGGGCGTTAGTGCCTCAATCCTGGTGCAGAGGTTGCTGGTATCTTACGACGGCTAGGCGTCGTTCTTGGAGCAAACGCGGTGTCAAATCCTGTAGTCTAGGAATTCGCCTTTTAATGACCAAAAAGGGGCCCTGCAGGTGAGTTTATGAAGGGCGGCTACAGGACTCTAGCCGCTCACAAGCGGGGTAAAGGCTGCGATTCCTACAGGTTACAGGTTTAATTATTAGTAAAATGAGGTTATAAGGAGTATTTCACCTCACGGGGCGCCTGGAATTGCGTTTAAAAGTTAGGCGGTCGGAAATGGCTTTTAAGCAGTTAGCCCTGCAAGACAGTACAGCGTAATAAGGCAGGGTTAAATCCTCAGGGATTCGATTCCCCAAGAAAGTTTAACAATCAAGATAAAATCGAATTCTAGCGGTCTTGCTCTTGCCGAAAATTTGAAGTTCTCGGGCTGACAGTACAACACGTCATCTTCCTTGAATCCTGGCCTGGTAAGGGTTGGAGGCCTACTCCGTTAGACAGTTTAGCGTGTCAGACCGTAGGGCACAGGTAGAAAAGGAGAGGACAGGATCAGGACTGGTGGACTCAACAGCCCTGTACTACAATATTAATGGGCTGCACCTTTATTATACCTGACACTTTAATTCACTCCAATTAACTTTGAGTTTAGTGTCTGACTCATACATTACCACCTTATATACTCCTATGTGGCTAAGATAGCTTTTAACCAGTGTGTAAATTGTAGATATCTCTTAGAAACTGTAAGTGACAATAACACCATGGTGGTATTTCGAAGTGACTGTATATTTTAAAAGATTTGAAATGAGAATTAATAAAACACAATACAGTCTTCGTTACTATTTGGAACAGTTCTAAACTATCTGAGTTCTAAACTATTTCTACGCGTTTATTGTTAAAAACGTTTTGATTACTGTTATCGTTCATTCAAATCGCTAATATTCCAAAATCATTTTTACGCCGTATGCAGAAATTGCGTTGCCAATTCCGTTGCGAGGGGATTTTACGCTCGTGGAAGGCACGTAGCACGTGCACGAGTTCTACGCCAATGCATAAAGTTTTTATCATTCGAGTACTCTTCCGGGCGACAGAGTCTGCCTTTTAGAGTTATTGAAAAGCCCGATCGCATAACTCGGCTTGATAGTGAAATAAGCGGGTGTCCGCGCTCGAAGCCGCCCCTGAGGGATTCCTCATATTTTCGCTTGACTACTAAACTTTTATTTTAGTTCGAGCGACTCCATATCAGGATGTTTTATGCGGCTGTGTCGAGTTACTTAAAATCGCGAGTCGCCCTGCTCTCCGGAGCCACTCGCCCCCAGCTGGAGGCATTCATCAAATAATCAAAAGTTGAGAGACATATCTCGATCACGTTTTCATATAATCTATAACCGGCATCCCAGGTCTGTCATCTCGGTTCATGACATATTCAGAACGGCGAACCTACATCAGGCTTAACCGATACATGGTCCTTGCATGAACGAGTCCTCCGGGACTGCACGTAAGCAGGTATTGGTAGAAAGATACAAAGATATGACAATTTTTGATATCCAACTTCCCGCTATCGGGCTCGGGGGAGGGATCTCGGGCTGAGGAGTTTTAAACTCGACTTTAGTAAATACTTCTGGTTTTATTAACCGACCGATCCCGCGCGATTGTAACTCGTTGCCGCCGTATTATCTAAGAGCTGAAATCTACATAAAAGCGAGCGTAACAAAACAAACAGCTCAACTTCAGATTTGCCCAGAGCGAAATCATGTAATATTAAAATAATTTAAAGCGCTGGCGGCACAGCGTGGGTAAAACTGCCATAAGTAATGCATGGAGTTTATGACATAAAATATGTCCCTGCTTATGCACAAGAGGTGAGCTTAGTGAGGAGGTTTGCTCGAAACACTTGGGGATTTGTCATAAAGCGGTTTGGCCGCCATTCGGAATCAGCGTTTCTAATATTGCTTCATGAAATTTTTATCTGTGCGAAGCAATCATTGTTGAAAGGGCACCTGAATAATTTACGCCTTAGAAACGTAGATGCGGATTTTATAATTCGAAAAGCTAACAGTTTACAGATATTCCTGCATTCATAATTCCATTAAGACTAGAAATTGTATTTGAATTATTCCAAATGTATCTAATTCAAGGTGGTAGGATACTTAGGATTAATTCTTAAAAAATGTAAAGTTAACATAAGTTAACTGTGTTTTTGAAAGATGGTTACGTATTCCAAAGCATCCAGAAAATATAAAACTTTAAAGAAATCTCAAATTTGACAGATATCGAAGCTCAAGTGACTGTATCTGAGTGTATATTACGTATTACATTATAAATTCTTTTTTTTTATAGGTAGGAATGTAACGTGGCTTATTATTGCTCATGTGATTTGAACCTACTGTTAAAAGTCGTATTGAAAAAAGACACCTTAATATTTAAATAATTACTTACCTCGTTGTCGCCGTCTAGCTCAGTTTACTGAGAACTCTTACTTTGACTTTCCCGGTAGCCTACTCGCCACAGCTCAAAATCTGAAATTAAATATTCCGCGCTTTCACCCCAATAAAAGCCAATCTCTTTACAATTGATGTAATACGCATATAATATATTGACTTTGCACGTAGACATATAAAACAAGAATACCCAAATAATTGGTTTGCATTGTTGCATCGCCTTGAATGTGTAATGCGATACTAAAGCGATAGACAGACGCTTGACGTTACAGATTGCCAAGATGAGCCCAGAAAATCTTCGCGTTGGAATTTGATGACCCGGTGTGGTGCAATCTTCCTGAATGCGTAGCTTCAAACATAAAAAATAAAACGCCTTTGTTAATTACGTTTAGGTACACAATATAAGCTGAGATCTACGTAGGAGGTCTAGCGTTCCATGACCAAAACGGCGTTTCTTTGGACGTCCGCGAGCTGACTAACGCACACCTCGCCCGCGTTTGTTGCAATTAATATATCGTTCCTACCTGCTGAACCTAGTTGACGGTAACAGCACCGCCTTCAGATGTGTGGTTCCTACCGCTCTTGTAAAGTTACTACCACCGATCCAGGAACCAGCAAACGTCGTCCTCAGTCACATCTTCTGCTAACGACACCATACACTCGCAGATGAGCTCCAGTAATGACCCCCGCTTGCATTCAATTACAAACCACCTTTATTAATTATGGCTCATGTGTTAATTTATTTCTCTTGATATAATCTTGCCAACGTTAATTCAATTAAACAAAATTCAATTTTATTACTGGGTTTTATTAAGTTATATATGAAACACCAGCCCCAACATCAAAATATTTAGTTGTTGGAGATTTATTTTAATTTTATATTTATAGCTTCCCTGATTACCTAGTAACGGACCTATCATTTGTTTTACATTCAATTAAAACTATGTTTTATTTTTTAAATTTCAATAAACTTGATACTTGTTCACCACTAACACATTTTAGCCATTCTCCTCAGTTCGCCCTTTTAACTTTTCTTTCAGGTACCTTTTGTTTGATTTATTATTTACAATTATATATTCTTTATGTGATTCATGTGAAAATATTTCTTAAGCCGTGTTCACATCCATATAACTATCATCATGCATTTTTATTTATTTATTTAATATATACTGATAAAACGGGCTAACGCCCAATAATATTGCCAGCATTCCCATATTTACAAAAAACAAAAAAATAACACAAGTTAAAAATAGACACAAAGAGAAAAAAATAGATTTTGGCTTAACCCTAAAATTACATAATTATAATTCGTTTGCAAGGTAGCCAATTTCAGGAAGTTCACATTATTTCATTAGGATTTAGTAAAATATACCAATTTTATGTAATTATGCATAATAGTGGTCGCGGTAGAAATTCAGAATAACAGTTTTAAATTTAATTTGAGATGTATTAAATATATTAGCATCAGCCTCTGCAATGAACCTATTAGTTCGAATGAGCATTCTTACAATAGGCGAATGGAGTCGCATGTTAGTCCGGTAGGGTGGTACATACAGCATATCACGGGGTCTTGTTCTGTATGCCGGGACATAGAGACATATTAGAGGTAGTATGTTGGGACAATCCAGGCGGTTATTAATTAACTTAAATAAAAACAGTATATCACTGATTTCGCGCCGATGGCGCAACTTAATAACCTTGAATTCCCGTCTTATAATTTGGAATATACTGTAGTCAGGATATCTTCCATACTTTTTATAGTAAATGAATTTTAAAAATTTATTTTGAACTGTTTCAATTTTATTCTGGTATTTCTTGACGTCAGAGTCCCAGATCCGGCATCCATACTCAAGTTTAGGTGACCAATCTTACCCTTTTTAAACAATTTGTAACTAAATATTAATTTTAGCATGTATTAACATTACTTAGCATTATTGTTAAGGTCATTTCACAGTAAACTTCAGTTTAACTACATTAGGTTAGCATAACTGTCCCTATTAAATGTGACACCTTCTTGTACTGATTTAAAAGCTAACAGTACTACTAACATTCATATCCAGTTATTAGTCTTTCAAAATGAAAACCTACTCCCAAGTTATTTTCAATACTGTCCACCGAATTCCATTTAACTTTTATGTTAACATATGATGTATCACTTTATTTGACAACAATTAAATCATAACCAATCAAATTATTTTCATTTAATTCTTTAAACATTAAATAATCAATTGGACAGAATTGCATTCGAGTAAATACTATAGCAATATTAAGATATTAAAACGGAATCAGTAATCAAAATATGATATTAGCGGCAATAAAACGAATCACAATAAGGTAGAAACTGTTGAAATTATAGGCATAATTCAGATGTATGCGCCCACTGAAAACAGTTCAGGAAATGAAGAAATAAAGATCTACATTAAACTTTTTTTTTTTAATATACATTATACCAGCTCAGCAATGGTTGCTATACATGGTAAAGTTAAAATAAATATATGACATTATTCATCACGAGTGAGGTCCATGCGGCCTCTGCCAATAGTAATTTTAGCACTAAAAAGTTGGTTTGTTATTATTATTTTAGTTGAAACTGTTTTATGAGCACATAATGTCATGGTTGGTAATCAGTTCACTATGAGTAATTATTATTGCTATTATTATTATTTTTACTAACTTCTGTTTACTATGGGAATAGGGTATTATTCACTATCACTTGTAAGCAGGTCTCTGGCTAGCTTCCTTTTTAATCTGGTGTGTAGTGTTTTTGAGCCCAATTGAAAGTGCATTGGTCTAGATTGTTGTAAAATTTCCTGGACATTTTGGTAATAAATTCTTGTACAGTGGGCATATTAGCTTCTCTGTGTAGTTGTGTATTTCTAACGAACCATTCTGCATTAGTGATGGTGCGCAATACCTTATTTTGTAGTATTTGCAATTTATTGATGTTTGTTTTGGATGTTGCGCTCCAGACACAGCAACCATAAGTAAATATTGGTCTAATTATGCTTGTATATATTAGTATGCCGCAATTTATTCTAAGCGCGGACTTTCTGTTGAGGATTGAATACAGCATGTTCAACCGAGCATACGATTCTGATAATTTCCTGTTGATATGGCAGCTCCAAGTTAGTCTTCGATCTAGGTATATACCTAGGTATTTAACGGCGCTGTCTTTAGGATTCCAATCGATTGGCGTGTTATTAATACTTATTCTTGGTGGATCATCGGGTCTGCGAAGGGTGAATATTTTAGACTCACATTTGGTAGCATTTATTTTAACGCACCATTTTTCAAACCAATTATGTAGTTGATTCACCCCTAGTTGCAAATTGCGTGCTGCTTGATGAATATCACGGTCTTGTGTAGTGATGTAAATTACCCGGGTATTTATTTTTAAGGGTAAATACCCGGGGTATTTACCCGGGTAAATACCCAAAATGGGTATTTGAACGGGTATTTATAGCCTGATTTACAAATATTATAAAGTGAATCTAACCAGTATAATTGATTGGTAAGTGAAGGTGCTCTATTCGAATTTTATAAAAATGTAGAATAAAATAGCTGCGTTGAGGGACATTTACTACTATACAGGTTGCCTAAAATTGTATGGAACATGGCAATTCCATGAATTTAAAAAGGATGAAATACTATTTTCCACAAGAGTAACCGAAATAGAATATGTAATAATTACTTGGTAGCTAGGCAACAAGTAGCTATTGTGCCTACTTGTTGCCTAGTTACCAAAGTAATTATTGCATTTTCTATTTTGGTTACTCTTATGACACATAATATTTTATCCTTTTTCAACTCATAGAATTCCGTACAATTTTAGGCAACCTGTATATAACAGCAATAAGATAGCATGAATAAAACATAGAATTCAATGCTCGAGTAAGAGCGAGATGAACATAGAAATATTTGAGTAGACTTGACGCTCATTGTAATTATGGCATATGTCAACTAAATATGCTTATTAAAGTAACTTTTTTGTATGGTTATCTCTTTCTTACTCAAGTATTATGTGCTTTTGTTTATGCTATCTTATGCTGTTATACATAATTATTGTCCCATCGGTATACAACGTTGTTTTGTTGTTTATATAATTTTGTGATTTTCTTTGTCTTATTAAGATTGTTTCTTAATATGTATATAAGTAGGTATATTTATTATAGAGTCGAAAAATAATGTACCAACAATATAAATCATCCCAATCTTCGGAGTCAGAACCATCGCATTTTTTTTGTAATTCTGACAGGCGCAATTTATTGCGTCTCTGTTTATTTCTATAAACTTCGGCAGCCAATGTTTTTTCCTGATAAACGATTAATTTACCTGGGTGAATGCTTATTCAATGTTCCATTCAAATTGTTATTTTATATAAAATATTCCAGTGCATTTATATGTAGTTTATTTATTAAGATAACATTATTATGTGAGTAAAAGTTAGCTTAGCTTTCTAAATATTACAAACTTTTGATAAATACCCAGTTTTTAGGTATTTACCCGAGGCAGGGGTAAATACCCAGGTAAATACCCATTTATAAATACCCTACCCATTGGGTATTTACCCGATCCACATCACTAGTCTTGTGTGATGATGGCGGTGTCATCCGCGTACATGGCAAGATTTGTAGTTGGTATTGTAGGAATATCGGACATAAATATATTAAAAAGTATTGGGCCCAATTCGAGCCTTGTGGGACACCGGCCTGAGCTTGTCTGGATGTAGAAAAATATGATCCTACTTTCACTTGAAATGTCCTGTGCGTTAGAAACGACTTGATGGTTTGCATGAGATATGAAGGAATGCTCATTTTTAACATTTTGTATAACAGTCCATTAATCCAGATTCGGTCGAAGGCTTGTGCTACGTCCACAAATGTGATTAGCGTATGCGATTTTTTTTCGAAACCTTCCTCTATTATCTCAGTGAGTCTTAGTATTTGATGACTTGTAGAGTGATGACTTTTAAACCCGAACTGTATTTGTGGTATAGCGTTGTTATCTTCTAAGAAACTCATGAGTGGATGCTGAATTATTCGTTCCAGGAGTTTGGACAGTGTGGAAAGTAGACTTATTGGTCTATAGCCTGCTGGATCGCTGTGTTTCTTCCCACGCTTGGGGAACATAAGAATAAGTGCGTGTCTCCATACTTCTGGAAAATATCCTGTTCTTAGACATGAATTAAAGATAGCTGTCAGATAGGCTATAGATTTATCTGCAAGATTTTTAAGAAGTATGTTCGGTATCATATCGCTTCCAGGGGCTTTATTATTTGTCAGCTTTTTAATATACTGCTTCACTTCTGCGGGTGAGGTTGGCTCAATGAGCATTGTATTACCGGTGGAATTATTGTTTATATATATATATATATATAGCTTATATTAGGCCTTATAGGCCCATAGCTTGTTGGACTATTGTCCTCCATTCCTTTCTGTCCTTTGCTTTTTCTGCCCAGTTTCTTACTCCTATCTTCTCCAGGTCTTCCCTTACTGCCTCCAACCATCTTTTTCTAGGTCTTCCTCTCCTTCTTGTGCTTTCTAAGCCTCCACGCAGTACGATTTTTGTGGTTCTTTCTTGTGCTAACCTTTCGATGTGTCCCAGCCATCTCACCCTTTGTGCTTTGATTACCCCTATGATACTCGGTTCTCCATACAGTTGTCTGACCTCCTCGTTGGTTCTCCTTTCCCATGTTTCTCCTACTCTTCTTCCTCCATAGATTCTTCGTAGTATTTTTCTCTCCCATACCTCGAGTCTATTGTTTACTTCTGTCAAAATCTGTTGGATGTGTTCTGCGTTGCTTTCCTCATATTTTGTGGTGAAGACTTGCTCAAGATGTTTGGCGAAAATGTCACTTTTTTCCTTGTCCTCTGGATACGCTCGATCATTTACACGAAGAGTGGGGATTATGAGCGGTTGCTTGAGGATTTTTTTGGTGGCTCTCCACATGTTGGGGTCTCCGTGATTTAGGCTTCCTATGTAGTGATTATAAGATTTGTATCTGTGCTCATCTAATTTTTTCCTGACTAATCTTATTAGTTGGTTTAGTCTAACTTTGATTTCCGGATCACGTGTTCTTTGCCAAGTTCTTCTTATCTTATTTTTTTTTCTTTAATGAGGTTAAATATATTTGGCGGAGGGTTTAAATAATTGGTGTATCTCTTTGGTTTTTTCGCATCGGTGGAATTATCTACGGCTTGGTTAATTGCATTTTTAAATGTTTCTACAGCGATGTTGATGTCATTTTGTGAGGCCAGATTGGTAGGGCAGGATAGCTGGTCATTCATTGATATTTTAAACAAGTTCCAGTTTATTGGTCCGTTTATTAGTTTCGGAGATTTTGGATAAAATTGGGGAGAGTAGGTTAGGTCAACAACTACAGGTAAATGATCAGAATCGAGCTCTGTTAAGACAGTCTGTTGAATAGGTATGGTTAGGTTTTTATGTACTATTATGTCTAATATATCAGGCATGTGATCTGCCCTATAATATGGGAAGTAGTTGTTAAGTTTAACACCGTTTGGGTTTGGCTTTCTGCAGCCCCAGTTAGTATGCTTGCAGTTTAGGTCTCCTAGCAGCATTGTGGGCTCCACTCTGTTAAATATTCTTTGAAGTTCCTCGCATTTGAGTTGCCTGTTAGGTCAACATTTATATCATTCATTTCAAGATACAATATAGATATTGCTTGCGTTACCGAAACGCATTTAGTAGACAATGAAAAATTCACAATACCTGGCTACCGAATTTTTAGGAAAAACAGGGAAGCAGCAATAGCATGGGGGGGAGCAGCCATAATTGCAAAACGTAGCCTACTAATAACACCTATGGACTTACATAATATCAATTACATAGACGCCATTGCTATAAAACTTACCCTAGCAAATAACAGCTCCTTAATATTGGTTTGTGCATACAAATCACCTAACAGGCAACTCAAATGCGAGGAACTACATTAAACTGCAAGCAGTAAATAACAAGAACGAGATAATCGTTATTTACAATAGAAGTGGGTATTAATGATGCATTATCACACATGTATTTCACACAATTTTATCTACAACTGCCCAAAATTGAGAAAAGACCATTAAGAAAAATGTCAGACTGCCATTTTCAAAAATATTTTAGTAGGAAAATGTGATTACGTTATTCATTTGACACTGTTTCCGTTAGGTAATAAAGCAATTGCACCACTAGTAGTGTAATAAAAATTTATTATACCACTAGTGATGTAATGAGCTTTATTACATAACGGAAACAGTGTGAGTGATGTAATAAGTTACTTATACCACTGGAGTAGGTTAAGTCAATTACGTAATCATTCTAGACGACTAGAATGGTGACCCGATAATAATAAAAAACATGGAAGAACAGTAAAGAAAATAGCAGAAAAAATATAGTGTTTTCTGTAGAAAATGGGCATCTGATGGTGAATTGGTTTTACATTACACTACATTTGAAGCGCTGGAAGTGCAATAGATTATGTCACATTCAGCAAAACCCTAAAACCCGTCATAAAGGACATCAACGCATATAGAAAAGCTGAATTAAATGCCACTAAGAAGATGTTTGTGGCTAAGATTCAAAATAATGAAGAACGGAAAATAAAAGATAACATATACGAGCAAATAAGAACAGCAAAGTTAGAAGAGGAAGAGAATAAACAAAGATATAGGGAACCACTCTAGTGAAAGCTGGAGAAAGAAGAAAACGGGGAGAACTGGAGCAGAAGAAATATAGCAGAAAAGTGAGAGATATTGAAAAAAGAAACGTGTGGGAAATTGCAAAGCAGTAATGCGAAAGTAAAATAATAAAGTTAGTTTTAAATGAGCAAAATGGAGGAACGAAGAAGTAGGATAAAGCTAGAAAAAAGAATAGGACATGGAGAAGCTACATCGGAACTAAAACAATAGACGATAAACAGATATACTGCTATGGCCCCTTATTTGTTTATTAATTCGCTTTCGCCCCACGTTGCGGAACCATTTAAATTGAAATGGTTTGATATGCACCACTGATTAGACTAACTAAAATAATTGCTGGATTGTAATTTTATTTTTACTTGACCAAAATAAATAGTAGTATGCCCTTTTTCGTATTTTATTTATTTGCAATTTAATTCTCATAGCGCTAGCTCGGTGAACAATCAACTCTATTCAAAGGAGTGAATTCCTAATAATTTGTGAATGGTTACTTAAACTGGTGCGCCACTGTGCACCCGAGTTTGTTCCAAATACGCAGTTGCAAATCTATGCTGTCAAAACTTCAAAATGGTTCGCCTCGTATGCGGCAAGCGTTGTTGACTTTAAAAATCAAATTTGTGAACATTCGAAGAGGTATTTATTTAAATCGTAGTACTTTGGCGGATATTATTCTCATTTGTTTCAGGAATTAATTTGTCTTATGACGTCAGAAGGGACGCCGATTGAATTTCTGCAATTGTTTAATCTCCACCCAGCCTCACAACTGGACTCTGGTTAATAATTTGAAAAGCACTTTCGCTGGATGCTTTCAGATGCTTGAATCTTGTTCAGTAAGGTATTGCCTCGCATTTACATAAATTTCTGCATGCTTACACTGATACTTAGATTATTACAGTACCTTAAACTTAGAGGTGTCTTCGTTCGGTGATCGGAAAGGAGCCCCGATAGTATCTCCTTCTGCAACTGTTTCCCCCGGTGTTTGTACTGCTGGTCGGTGTCCTTCACTCTTGTCTGATGCGTCGCAGTGGAAAACGCTGGCTCTAGACCCTATTTGCGGCTGGAATGCTTCTTCGTAATCTTGATGTCGGTGGCGAACGTTTCCACGGAGATGCTCTTGGTGAAAATATTTATGTTTGCGGAAATTGCCACAAACGTTCTTCATATGAACTATACCAATTGCTTAACACAGTGAAAAACTTTTTAGTCCAAAATATTTAATTTTATTATATAAAAACTTGTATTCAAAAGGAGCACAAAATTTCATGTCAATCTTATAATTTATTCAATTGTTATCTCCTCATGGCTGCTATAAACAAATGCTAATCTAACACTATACAAACGAAAATTAGCCATGTTTAAATCAAATACATTTTTAAATAAATTTACTTTTCACTCGCTTTTTCTCTTGTCGTGCTGTCTCCTTTTTCCTTGCTTTATCCTGTCTTGTCTGTTTCTCACAATTGCTATTTTATGTCTTTATGTCTGCCTTCGTATCTGCGATAAAATATGGACATCTTGTGTCTGGCCTGCTGACTGGACAAAGTCAATCTATATACCTGTGCACAAAAAAGGAACCCGCAGTAAGTGCGAAAATTATCGAACTATTGCACTAATTTCGCACACAAGTAAAATCATGCTTTACATCATTCAAGAGCGATTAAAACCCTACCTCCTGCCACAAATAGCTGAGGAGCAAGCAGGATTTATGCCAGGCCGTGGTACTAGAGAACAACTTATGAACGTTAGACAAATGGTCGAGAAATTTTATGAATTTAACGTAGCATGGGAACAGTTATGGCGAATTCTGGGAGAAATGGCTGTACCAGAACACCTTGTCCGCCTGATACGGAATCTTTACGTATCCAACCAGTCCTACGTAAGAGTAGATGATCTACTCTCTGAGCCATTTGTTATCAACCAAGGAGTTCGTCAGGGTTGTGTGCTATCACCTATTTTATTTAACATATACGGCGAATGGATAATCCGAAAAGTTACAGAGAACTGGCGGGGGGCGTATCGATTGGAGGGAGGCAAATATCAAATTTGCGATACGCGGACGACACAACACTGCTAGCCAGTACCGAAGAAGAAATGGCGGATCTTCTTCAACGAATTGAAGTTTGTAGTTCAGAGGTCGGCTTAAAGCTTAATCGTTCCAAGTGTCACCTAATGATCGTAGATCGAGCAGGAGTAGTTCCACGGCACCAAAGGATAATTACTGATATTCCAACAAAAAATGAAGTAATTTATCTCGGAGCGCGTATTTCCAACAACGGCGACTGTGAAGGAGAAATAAAAAGAAGAATCGGGATGGCCAAAACAGCGATGACAAGCTTAACAACAGTGTGGAAAGATCACAAAATAAGCAAAGCTACAAAAATGAGGCTAGTACGAACATTAGTATTTCCGATAGCAACCTACGCTTCAGAGACCTGGACAATAAATGCAGCTTGTCGTAGACGCATTGAAGCATTTGAAATGTTCTGCTGGAGAAGAATGCTCCGAATTCCCTGGGTCGAGCGACGTACTAACATATCAATTCTTCAAGAGCTTCACATAGGTATCGATAACCGACTACTTCGGAGCATTCAGAAAAAAATCCTAAAATTTTTCGGTCACATCATCCGGAAGGATGGTTTAGAAAAACTAGTAGTACAGGGAAAAGTAGACGGTAAAAGAAAAAGAGGTCGCTCGCCAAATCGTTTTATAGATCAAGTACCACACTTTACAGGCATTCCACTAACACAATGCATGCAACAAGTAGAAGACAGAGATGCGTGGCGGGCATTAACACATTTTTGATGCAGAAAGGGGTCACGACGTTCGAAAGCGAACAACGACTTAAGAGAGAGATGCCTGCCTTCTTAATTGCTCGTTGCAACATTATTATTTTTCTGGCTTCTTATACCTTTTTAGATTGTCCACAACTTGACCTTGCTTAGGTATATTGAAATCTAGGCTTCAGTGACATGCACTTCGCAAACCTTTTTGTGACTATTTATTTCTTTCGGCTCGGCCATTCATTCTGCACAAACCTAATATTTAATTAGTTTGAATGTCAACTTCAACCCTGTGAAAAACAAGCTTTGCCCCATGCTTCCTTTACTCAATTCAATTATTAATACTGGCATCTCTTTTCCAATGCATTTACTGATTGAAATTTAAGCTTAGTATTGCAGTTACGTTAAACACCCCAACTCTGTGCTTATTGACTTGTTTGCTAAACTGTACTGCAAGCAGAGTAGAGCCTCAGGCGTAAGACCATTACAATACATAGATAGCAGGAATGAAACAAAGAAATGAGGCAGAGCAACCAAGAAGGAGCACGTAGGAACCGTTTAAAAATGAATTATAATAACTATATAAACATAATAGCTAGAAGCTTTGGCATATGGCCAAGAGATTAAAAGGTAAAAATTCAACACGAATATGCAATATAAAAGGTAATGAAAATAATATTATTATCAACAAGGAAATTATTGTAGTAATATAGAGGGAATGCTATGAAGAAAAGTTTGGACAGAGCGATAATGTAAGACAAAAATATGAGGTTTTACAGAGAGGAGTAACTATAAACAATACCATACCAATAGAAGGAGTCGAGGGAGCAATAAAGACAATCCGATATGGAAAAGCTGCCATTAAAACTACTGCTCCACAAATGAACTGGACGACCCATAAAAATTGTATTTATTATATTACGTCACAAAATATATATAATATAATAAAATATAATAAAAGCTTTTGTTTTATAGCATACTCATATTAAGCATCTTTAATTGCACTATCCTCGAATATCAACTGAAGAATTAACAAAATCAAAATTAATAAAATTAAAAAATAATAATATTAAAAAAAAATATATTTCACAAAAATAAGAGGAATCACAAAAAAGGTTAATTAATAGTTCTTTCAGTCTCTTCGGAACGTTTAAAAATGTTTGGCAAAGATTTGGCGTACTTTGTATGCAATGTGCTATCAAGATTTGGGCAAAATTCGAAATTTTAAAATAATAATATTTTATTAATGGACTTAGTTTTCTTTAAACCAAATTATAAAAAGAAATGCTTTTTATAGTGACACAATAATAAAAGGTTACCAAAAATTCCATGACTACCCTTTTGGAAAATATTTGTAAAAATTGCACCAATATATGCAAATGGTCCAGTTCATTTGTGGAGCAGTATATATACCAAGATAATAGAGGGTAAATTAATATAGTTGAAGACAGACAAATGACCATATCCATACCATAAGAATGATCATAGAAAAGAGAGTAGAACCAAGCAAAAACGGTTAGCGTTTCTAGACATAAAATCAGCGTTCGATAATATAGACAGAAACGTAATGTGGGAATTACTAGATAGTTATAGAGTAAAACCACAATTACTAAAAGTTATAAAATTGTTATAGATCAACCTAGAGGGATATGTGAGAACAGGTCAGGAAATGTATAAAAAATTATTTAAAATGCAGAGGAGTAAGACAAGGAGATCCTTATTATTTTGCAATTTTTATAAATGAGGCAGCAAAACGATGGTGGCACAAATAAAATGGGACAATAATTGGAACTAGACGACTGCTGGATATGCGATGTAATGCTGATAACAAATATATATATATATATATATATATATATATATATATATATATATATATATATATATATATATATATATATGTATTGTGATACAACCCTAAATGTGTGTTAGAATTGAATTTATTAAAATTAAGAAATTACAATGGTTAACAATAATTTTGATTTATTCAGGTATAAGGTGGAAATGTGTATGGAAAATAGCTATTTAAAAAACAGGTGGATTTGAAAATAATATAATTGAATAAATTACAGTTTGAAAACGAATGACAAATACTTAATTTAAAATAAAATAAAAATTTAGTAGATTTAACTCAAATAGATAAGACTAGAGTGTATAAAAGGGATATGATATTTTGTAAAATGTCTGATTAAAAGTATTTAATATATCCCTGTTTTTATTAAGAAATGTTTGACTAATATAAAAAAGGTATAATGCAAATCTACGTGGTGAAATAAAAATGGAATTTTAATAAATAACAAGAAGAAACGAAGACTTAACTATTGAAGATTATTGGTATGTGATAAAAACTAACGGATCGCAGATTTGTTCTATACAAGTGAATCATTGAAGAAATATACTGGGTCAACTTTCTTGGAAAGATTACATCTGACATATTACATTAATCAAATTAAATCACGTCAATCGGGTTATTGCTGAGTAATACTTCCAGAGGAGTATCATCGGAGAAAAGAAAAACATTCCAGGAGAGTGACAAGTTTGCTGTAGCAGGTGGATGTCTGCAGGTTATCTGTTTGCTGAATGCTGTAGGAAAATTGGAGTTTGCTGATCTTGGACAGTTGGGACGTGTTGTCTGTCTGTGAACTGTGCATTGGAGGAAGGTGCTTGAAAGGGTTGATTCGGAAATTAAATGGAGGTTTCCATCTGGAACGTTGTGTGAACCAAATAAAATGTGGGTGATTTCTTATTAAAAATCATAACTAGAAATGAAATAAAGACAATAAGAAGGTGAACTAATTAAAAAATAATTACTTACTGTGTTTTTAACATTGTTGTGTACCATTGAAAAGATTGGGCATTTGTCAATTTAATTTCAAATTTGTTTTGACAGTTGGTTGACATAAGTAGTGAATTATGCGAATGAGATTTAAAATATTAGAACATCAATCTTTCACAAATCAAGTACCTAGCTAAAAGAATCCACCCCTGATTTTTCAAGAGCTATCTAAAATAGTAATTATTGTTAAAACATGTTAAAGGACTAATTAGCAGCTATTTACAGTTGAAAGGCCTTCCTGAGAGGAAAGAACTGGTCAATATTGTGAGGTAGAAATATATTTCAGCACTTAGTGCCTTCTTCAGTCTACATATATAAACAGGTTAAAAACCACACGTTAAAATCTGCAAGAGAAAAAAAATAGGTTAGTGAACGAACATAATTTCTTCAAGTATCATTAATTTACTTTGCATATTTATAAAAAGGCAGTCTTTACGTTGAAAATATCATTTCCTCCTTACATATTAAAATCGTTAAATTAGAGCAAAGGAGGTGCTAAAAAGGGGGATGATTATCTGAAATTGAAATGTATTAAGAAAGAATTGATAACATTAAACAAGTTTTATAAATCACCTGGTGTTTTAATTAAATGTCAATAGGAAAATTCCAAGAATTTAAGAATTTTCCTATTGACCTTTAACTAAAGCACTATTTTCAAAAACCTGAAAATTTTACTTTTCTCACGAATTTCATTGATAAGTAAGTTTTTAATTGTGCTCGATATCCCTTTTTTACCCAACAAGAAAAGGTTTATGTATATGGGATTCCGTATATGCCATGAAAGACTGGTTTTCATAAACAACATTCATTTTATTTATTTTGAAAACATTTTTTACATTAAGGCAACAAGCTTTTACAAGCAAAAAGCTACTAAATACTAAGAAATATTCAATAGTAATATAACAAGGGCGAGACATACTTACCGATAATTTTGCACACGCCAAGGGTCGAGTGCTGGTTGCAATGAAAACTGTCCCGAGGGCTTGCCCGAGGGCAGTTTTCTAAAAGCAAGCACGGGCAAAATTATATGTAAGTTGTCGCCCGCGTTTATATTTTGACGATTATTACACAAAACCCGTATACGAATTATGATTTAAAATTGATCTAATAATGCAAAAAAGCTCAAATTGCTTGTTTCTTGCATTTATATTTCTAATTATGAGACTATCCACGGGGTCGATAATCATCCCTAGGGGGCTTATCGCTTGGTAAGCAGCCCACGGGCGCTTATCAGGTAAGTAGTTCGGGATTGGTCGATTTTCAAAAAATGCATGGTTTTCATGGGCTGATGTCAGTTATGTGACAGTTGTGTGTAATAATCATATAAATTAACTGCTTCTATACAGATCTTATGACTCTAGATCACGCAATCATCTTCCAATTCATCCCTAAAACAAGATAATTATTACTTATATTATTATTATTATATTAAGGCATTGGATCAGCAAAGCAATATGATCTTGAAATTGTGAAAAGAATTTAATAATAATCAATTACACGCATACCTTTTCTTGTATTTATTGCTGCATTGTCGACCCCTAGTGCAGTTCCTGCAAAGTAGCTTGCATGGAATCTTGGCCTTTGAACAGGAGCATCGTGTACGACATCCGGAGCAACTACACTGAACCAATTCTCTACAGGCTGTCATAATAGGGGGAAGAGAAGACCAGACCGGCGTCCACTCTCCAGCAACCATGGTCCATCCCCATTCTTCTGGCCCTGGAATGTTGTCCAGCACTAAGCACGCACCACCCCAAACTTGTCCTGTCTGGTATGCTGAACGAAGACAATGCTGCCTTAGTGCCTCTTTTGTTGGGGGCAGACTTTGTAAACTGTCGTCTGCTTCTTCCTGTTGCCTAAATTGTCTCCGTGAATGGAAGTTTCATCCGGCCGAGATGAACGAATGATGCCATTAATCTCAGTGGTGATGTGAGCCCAATCAAACTTCAAAAATGCATGTTCTCTAAGTAACTTGTAGAGTTCCGTCTTATTCTGATGGCAGCAGAGAAAGTTATTCCTATTTTTTTATAGCATATTTTCTTGTGCTACTTGGAGACGAAGACCAACGCCTCTCTTATCCCTCACACGTTTCTTTAGACACGTTTTTAAGTATGTATCACAAGAAATGTGTATTCTGTTTACATGAAATCTCTCAGCATCACTCTAAAGTTTGTTTTTGAATTCCGTATCACAGTATTCTCCAGAAGTCTGGGATGTTGCGGGTGGAAGAGCATGTGCTAATGCTGTTCCATCGTAAATGATTGTATCGCAGAATCCTTTGAATTGCGGTAGATCAACGGCTTCTTCCCAGATTTTAAGTAGCTGAGATTTCTCACATGATCGCAGAACACCATTTGAGGAAAGCGAAGGTGGGGCACTGGTATTTTCATATTCAAAAAACTTGTCCAAATCCAAGTTTCTGTTTTGACTTACAATGAAAGCTCTAGAGAAAAGGTCAACATCATTTCTCAAGTCAGAAATTGTTGGGAGGAAACCTTTTTTTGAGCAGAGCCATAGAAGTTAGTCCGAGTTTGTTTCAGAGAAGCAAATACACTCAATTTACCTCGTTACTTAACAGTTTTCCACATAGTTGTTGCACAGTTTTAAGGCTTTTTTTCAGCACCAATTAAAGCTTTTACCCGCTTTTGATCCATTATACCCTTTGTGTCCCAAACCACAAAATCACATGAGTTTTCCTCAAAAGGGTTTCCGAACTCAAGAAAGCTTATTTTTAAATCTTCTTTTTGATCCTGAAGCTTGCCCTGGTAAGCAGCGTACTGTTCATGATAAACAGGCCTATCAGCACTGTTAGTTTAATTAATTAATTTAAGAGAACGCAACAAATCATCAAATTACAAAGAGAGCTAAACATTTAAAATTATTTGTTTTTTTTTAATTGTGCAGAACCCTATGGTGTATAGATAAATCTATAAGGACAAAACAGTTTTCCCTTTATAAGAGCTTTCAAAAAAAAATAAAACGAAAATCGAAATCGGACCATTAGGAGCAGAGATATAAAATAATTTAGTGCGCCAATACGGCGCTATCTTTAATGGCAGCCATTTTGGTGTTCTACACGGATTTTCAAGTGGCTCCCTATCTAGAAAGTTACTTTTTGGCATCAACTATGACCACAGAAAGTGGCACATTCCAATCAAAAAGTGCAGCTTTTTTGGTGGACGTACTATAAGGCACTTATTCGTTGTTTCTTTGTTTCTGTATTTGTTGATTTCCATTTTTGCCAAAGATAAAGGCAGTACTATGTACATATTAGTACTTTTACGTATAATTCAATTCAAGCAAAAATAAACAAAAAATATTTTTTTAAGGTACTCCCTGTATATATTTGTATGGAATTGTACCGGTTTCATGCACGGTAGATATATAATAAGTATACAAAATATCGTCTTCCTCCCACAAATAGTTTTTGAGCTATACTGCCAACAGACAGACAGACAGACGGAATTGAGAAAACTTGTTTTTCGTCATCTAGAAACCCTGAAACGTGAAGATCTGGAGAAATCTCGGAAGGTGATTTTTTCGCGATCACAATACGTCTGAAAGACGAAGGAAGTAAAATGAAGGAAAAGGTGTGGCCTCACAATTATTGTTATATAACCTTTTTTTTCGAACGGTTATTACAATTAGTAAATTGGATATCTACCCTATTGCTTAGTTAACAGAAGTAGTATCGAGAATAATGTATTAAACACTTATCTTGTTGCTTTTGAATTACTTTCAAAATTGACATATCTCACTTATGAAAATATCTGATTGAAATTATGTCACTTGACTATTATTGAAAATTACCTCGGCTAGTCAGTTTATTGAGCAAATAAGAATCTATCTTCTTCAGCTGAATGAGTAAAGGTTATAATAATGAATCTCTTTATAATTGAATACTGAATTACAAACTTATTATTGTATTGACTTCTTTGTCAATCACACTCCTTAGTACTTTTAATAGAACCTTCTTTTAAGTTAGATTGTATTATTATGCTTGGTTTGACATTACAATCAATCAAAACTAAATGTTGTCAAATTATTTAATCAAATTACTTTTTCCAAATTGAGGTTAAAATTAATTACAAATCCCTAGACCAAAATGATATAATTTCTACTTATAATGGCCGAAAACGTCGAGTAACCGAATCAAAGCAAATTTAGAAAACTTAATATCCTAAATTGCGTTCTAAACCTAAATTACAATGCTTTCCATTAATTTTGTCGTACCAAACTTGTTAATAAAAATACACTAACCTTCACGAAGATTCACTTGTACCTTGAGTGTATTTTCTATCAGCTCCTAACTGATTAGTAGTCGCCAAACACCTCCCTTGAGTTGTTGAAGACCCAAAATAGCTCGTTGTAGCTCTAGTACCTCTTAATACCTTGATAAACGGTAGTACAGCATACCACAATTACTCTCACTTTCACTTACTGATGGTTTAAGTACCAATTACCACTTCAAATGGTTTCATACAATCTTGAAATTATAATATGAATAATAATTGTGCCCTTTGGTCAAATTTGATCGTAAAGAAGGCTATCTTGCTATCACGTACTAAATATACAATATTACTCTCACAATTAAAGGAAAGTTAGCCCTTTTACGTCACTTATTAAACGTCGATTATTCAAAATTAAAGAAGTTTTTTCACTTGCAGTAAACAACCCCCTGGTTGCCTATTGCTACTACTACCAGTAATCTATCACCAACTGTTATCACATGATACCCTTTAGATATCTGGATATTAATATTAAATTAATTAAGCATCCACACAGCATGCTATATTACATTATGAACATAAGATCAATGTGAGTGATTTGGAAGCAGATGTTGAAGTGCAACCAGAGTAACAAGATCTAGGTATCGGTAGAAACGAACGGGAACAAACAATGCGAAGAATGAGAGGCGTGTGAGTAGTAGGAAGTTGTGAAATACCTCATAGTGTTTAAGTTCGCAGAGATGAAGTTGATATATAAAAATATATGCATACAGGAAACGTTTCAACAAAATTAAATAAAAATAAAATAATGATGATACACAAAAAGGAAACAGCAAGCATAAGTTGCGACAATTATAATTAAAATTGCTATTTAAACAAATCAGCAATTAGACTCAAAAATAAATATTTTTGCAAAGAATAAGAAAAAGGATAAAAGATGGGTTGCAGAATGAATAAACAGCCTTTAAGAAAAAAGATATTGCTTCTGACAGATTTTTAGGCCCAAACTGTGGTGGTCTTCCACTTTTTTCTTGTAATTCGGTACTCTCAATGCTATTTCCTCTATTGTACTCTTCTCTGCCATTTTTTCTCTGTGATCTAACCACCGTTGCCTTCTTAACTGTATCACCATATGCATCTTCGACTTCTTGCAAATATTACATATCTCTTCGTTTGTCCTTCTTAAGTACGTGTCCATTTTTAATATTCTTCCTCCTACTATTCTTTTAATTATTTCCTTTCTCATCTCATTAATATTTATTGTGTTTATTTGTCAGTTCTGTACCGATCAAATCGTTTTATAAAATTAGAAGATTGAACACCGTGCTGATATCGGTAGCGGAATCATCTTCATATTCCCAGACTCCGCCCTTAGCGACTACTTTCCATTTAGAAAGAAGAATAATGTTGAAAGGGTAGATATTTAAAGTAGTGATGGGCTTATTCGAATGAAAAATAACCGGTTATCCGGTTATTGAAGTAACCTACGTAACTCGGTTTTCGTTCCAAGTATTTGAATGAAAAATAACCTCATGCTGATACGTACTACGCTTTGAATATAAAACCTCTATTCAAAGGTACTACGTGCCGTATCTCAGCGACCTACGCAGTGCTCAAAATTCTGTAAAAATAAATACGTCACAACTCATAAACAAAGCAAGTTGTATTGAAAACACCATTTGGTTATCGCGTAAGTACCTCCTATCATAAAAAATATCAAATTCTGGGGACCTGAAACCTGAACCCCTAAAAACTGCAAACGCATCAACCTATAAAACAATTTTTTATTTGCTTACATCTCCAAAGAGCCTTTAACCCGCCCGATCGATAATGATAAACGTTTTACCACAATTAGCAAGTAGTCCCCCATATTTCTTTCTTTCTACACTTCTTAATAAATACGAAATACCTCTTCATTTCCAATACATAACACATAATGTACGGTCGGCGCCTTAGAAATCGGGCACTACACACTATTATGATATATTTTGCATGTACTTTTTAAGTGTATAAACTGGGTTTTTACAGTTATTATGGTTTTAATTGTTACGTCAGATTTTTTATTGTTTGTCAATTATGAAATGCCATCTCACATTAATGAAGTAACCGGAGCAAGAATACTCCAAAGACTAGAAGAACATATTACGTGTCCCGATTTCTAAGGCGCCGACCGTACATATTATGTTTTGGTTCCTCTGCTATCTGCAAGTTACGATGTCGATGCAGATGACGGTGAACCGATGTAGATGCAGATGATGGTGAACCGATGTCGATGCAGATGACGGTGAATCGATGTCGATGCAGATGACGGTGAACCGCCAACCGGCAAACCGGCTGACTTAATCGAAAAGAATCGAGAGCCAAAATTTATTCGAATGATTATTCAAATAATCATTCGGTTATTAATATCATTCGAATGCAAATAATTCGGTTATGAAAATTGTCCGGTTATGCCCATCACTAATTTAAAGGAAATTAAATCGAAGAGACAAGGAACGAGTTTTCATAGGTGTTGGTTGCAATCATCTTAAAGCATCGTTGTAAAAAGTTTGTTAATGGTTGTTAACTAGTGAACTTTTTATTATTTTTATAAGAAACTTTCCAATCTACGAATTATTAATACATTGCGGAATATGTTTACTTCATTAATTTTATTGGTTAAACTGCTGTTCATTCGACATAATACCTGCTTATTATGCCTCGTGTAGATCTTTCCAACCTCAATTAAGTCACTCCAAACTACATCCCTTGCAAATATCAGATGTAAGAAAAAATTGTTTTTCCTTCGGCAATATCCACGTTTATGACAACCTTAGTTATACCTTGTCGCGCTCTCCTGAAATTCTGAACTCCATCAAGCAGGAATTTCTTTAGGGAAGGAAGCACAGCAAGGCGTTCTTAGACGACATCCCTGAATTATGGGCGCATAATCCCGCCTAGATATACCCACATATTTATAAGGTCGCCACTTTGTCATGCCTGAAGTTTAGATTGGATTTTATGCATATATATGCTTTGTTTCCAACTCGAGCGGCTTCCCGTTACTGGATACTTTGGCGAGCTGGCCCCTCCGCTCGAGTTATGCTCAATCTCTATTTGATTGATTGCTTCAGTTGTAACAACTGTTTTTTACGATCGTGCAAACACTTGGTCATATAACTCGCAAAATGGCTTTGTATACCACAGGGCGCTATGAAGTGGTTTAATGTAATTTAATTCTGTTTATACATTTTAATTTTATTTTCAGAGTGTTCATATTTCCTATGTTTTGCAAATTAGCTGGTTGTGATGTCTTTATTTCTGTTTTGAGTATAGTTCTGGTGGCATATAATAAATATCAAACGTTGGCTATACCTATTATGAGAACAATGTTTTCCAGCTCAACATGTATTATTGGAATATAGTTAGATAATATTTACAGAGATTTGCATTAAAATTAAAAGCTGCGTTTCAATTATTCTGATTTAGGAGTGTAAGCTATTATACTGAGTTGCAAAATAGCTGCAGGTGCAAAAATACAACCATGAGTGTCAATTATTGGACTTGTTATAGTTTTATAAAGTGCCTGGCTTGGTTCCGTAATTTTCAAATTTAATTTCAAATAACTGCGAAGGATGCTTATTTAAACCAAAATTCGTTAAAAGTAGATTCCAACTGATTGCCTCGGGTAAAGCTCAGATTCCCAGAATTTGATATACCCAAATGTCTAAAACACAAAAATAACACAGTGTAGAAATAAATTGTATAATGTGTTTAAATATATACAAAACAATTAATTAATGAAAATATTATCTCCATAAATATTATAAAATAAAATACCTTCCGCGTAATAGTTCGGCGTTGGGTTATTTTTGGGACGTTCGGCAACCCACACTGCTCGCTGACTTGGCCCGGTTGCTGTCCCTGGATCCTCTCAAAAAAAGTTCGAAAACGGTAGGCGCGGGTGGTCCGTAGCTCTGATGTACCAGGACCAACAAATCTAAAACAGACTATATTTGCGACGGCAAAGATGGCGTTTGTTATTTATAGTTGATGGGCGGACACATTCAATGGGAAAAGGTGTTCTACGGTGTCTGTGATGTTTACGGCGAGTGTATAAAGCCTGGCTGGACGTGGTACGTCTTTTGTGAATAAGTTTCTACCACTCGGAATAATAGAAACTGGATATTTTTACTTTAGGCAAAAATCCGCTGTTGTCAGCTCGAATCGTCGGTGAGCGCTGGAAGATTTCAATCGGTTCGGACTCAAGGCAGCAGGCCAATTTGTCTGGGCCGAGGCATCTGGATTATGCCGGCGGCAGGAGATTTCTCATAGTACGTAAGTAAATCGTGGTTTAGGTTAAATTTATTAAAAGGTTATGATAATAATTGCTTGGGGGAATCAGCTAGTGCGCACGTTAAGCAGGCTTGCTAGCAAGATGGGGCTAAATCCACCTGTGCTAGCCAGGTCAGGAAAGGAGCTCTAGGCCCCGAGGGCGGGACCTAAAGTTGGTAGTCAACTTTAGTATCAAGTCTCAAGTGCCTTTAACAAGCTGCAGATTCTCCTTTTATAATCTTCGAGCACCTCGTTATCGGGTCATTTCTAGAGGGGGTTGAAGAAGAAACTGCGTAGTGTATAGGTTTATGTTACGTCCGCTCATAGCGGCCAATACCGCTTTATCGAAAATCCGAACGCTATGGAGGTGTGAGTGACGATTTGACACTTTTAGCGCCATTAAAATTTCTAGCACACTATTTGTGTCTTAGGTAAATTTAATGCGGAGGCTAACTTTACAGTTTATGTTTATTAGAAAAATATTTTTGCTAAGAATTTAAGTCTTATATGATTATGATTATTTTATATGAATCTGACAATGTTAATAATAAAATGTCTAGTAACATACCTGGTATCGAAAGTGGGGCTGTATATTCAGTTGTGAGATATAAAAAAAGGGTAGCAATGATTATACTCGATCTATCTCTTGTGAAAGGTTTAATGTTATTTATAGTTGTTAGTGTAAATGTCATTACATATTCTTTTCAATTTCGTTAACTTGATATGATGGCGTTTATTCATTATAGGGTTGATAATTGTAAAGCGTGTTGTTACGTGTAATTTTTCATTTAGATGCAGTCAAGAATTGTACGTATAATTTTTCGCTTAAATACATTCAGATGCAGTTTAAAGCTTTAGATTGACCTGCATTTCCTAGGTGTGTATTTGGTTGCATACTCATTTTAGCATTTTTGGATGATTTTGCAAAACCTTGATATTTAGAGAATAATTATAGTTTTCAAAATACATAGTTAGGACGATTTCGGGCGGCCATTTTATGAGACTGATTTTGTGAGAAAATTTCTCCTGGGGCTGGGTGTGATTTGCAATTTTCCCTTTATGTGGATTAAGTAATTTCAAAATTATTGGTGTATGAGGCCAGTTATACTGGGATAATTATATATTTCTGCAATTTACTCACTCGAGGCCATCCAACAGCTCTGGTATGTTATTTGTGGTTCGTTTGAACATCTAATCTGATATCGTGTGAATTTCAGGCCTCTTAGTCTCGTATTAGTGCTGCTATTTTGTTTCCATCTTGTTCGTGTACAATCCTGCCCTGTGCTCCCCCTGTGGCATTGATGTCGCTTGCCCTGGAGGACCAACCCTCACGCCGGTCTGAGCACCCTCAACTCATATGGTAACCTTTGAATGCACGGCTTCTCACCAGTGTGACAGCCACGAGGTTTTTCCCCAGTGCAAGAACCTGTTGCCCTCTAGGTTATTGAACTAGTGGACAACATCTCCATGTAGATACCCTGCATGGCTGTTCTGTGCCCTATTGTGCATCGTCAGGTACCTTCTAGCGATTTAGTAAACTATAAATATCGTTCGAGCTAGTTTTGTAAGAGAAGTCTTGACCACGATTATAATCACGTTGCGATATTAGCCATTATCAGTCATCGTCTATATAATATCAGTGACAAGAATGAAGTTTCTGGTGTTATAATACACACTCACTTCTGGTGGCCATATATCTTCTGTAAAGACTCAACCTCTCGCACAACCTTTCCATCGTTCTCTATTTTGAGCCGTTTCCTGCCAATTCCCTACTGCTTGAATTTTCTTTAAATCGCTCACTATATTATCTACTTAGCGTAGGCGTGCCTTCCTCTTGGCCTTTTTCTATCAGCTATGCCTTAAAGGGTTCCTGGTTGAAGATTCAAATACATGTGACACAATAGCTTGGTTATACTTGTGCTGTTTTTTACAGGAGAAATGGATCCATTTTAAAAAGGGAAGACAACCAGGTATATGTAATTAATAAACATTAATTAGTATTAACAGTGGAACAATGAATTACTTACAAAAATACTTACTCTGTTCAACATATTGGAATTGACTTGTGTTAATTATATATAAATTCAGCTAAGTATCATATTAGTAAGTTGACAGTGACAGTTGAAAGATTTAAAGTCATTCTGAAATAACTTGTCAATAAGCAAACATCTTTATACAATAGTTTTGATAGAATTTTCTAGCTAAGTCAAAGAAATAATATAAAATATTAGGCCAAATATTTGACTTAAAGTATTTTTAAGTGAATGGAGAAGAGTAATTTAGGAGTCTATTAGAGATTAATATAATATTGGCTTACATAGTAAATTCAATACTATATCAAAATTAATTAAAAAAAATATTTCTATAGGATTATGATATCACGAATATTTAATTCATTTGAGTACTTAGTAGCACGGAAAAAAAATTATAATAAATATGTTGTGGTGTTGTCTATCGGTCTGCTTGTTTGAAATCATTAAATGAATTTATTATAGAACTGGAATCACTTTACAATTTAGTTGTGTGGTTTAGAGATATTCTCGTGTGCTTGGATGACTTAATATTGCTATTTAATTATAATTTTTGATATTTTCATCGTAGATAAAGCTTTTCAGACAGTGGAGTAATTGAATGTTCTTTAGCAATAACACATCCAAAGAGCTCGTTAAGGCTGCTTCTTGCATAGTGATCAAATTGCTCGTTTTTTTGTCAAAATGTATTGAAAATACTGCATTATTCTCATTCGTGATAGCTGGAAATTCTGAGGTCCTGCAAACTCGTCCTAGCCCTTATTGCATTCCTGTGAGGCGTTAGGGCATTAGCTCTATTAAATAATTTTTATATGTAATTGAGAGTTGGGAATAAGATAGTACCAAGTAACATTTCCTTTTCAGCGCCTAAGGTAGCAAGCGAAATATATTTAAATATTATTTATTTGATGCATGGCGTGTTTCATACTAACCTAACAGGTTGTAGTCATATAGGTTCGGTTTTTGCTGAAATCTGTGCGTAACTGTAATATAATTATAAATTTTAATACTATTAGAAACGCAATATGCTTTTCAGCCAAAATTTAATGAATTTGCTTTCATATATAATTTTGATCAATTTATTGCTATGCTTATTTTATTAACATATGACCTTGGGTTGTTTTCGGATTGAGCGACCCAGTTTAACCTATGCGCCTTTTTTATCTTGCATTGTTAACGACGAACCTGGATCAACTTTTATGTGTCCAAAACGCTATTTCTCTTGATACTGTTATTTGGTTTTGCTGATTTCAGGATAACTAAGTCATAACTGCGATCAAAGAACAAAGACAGGGTCTAATGGAAGAAAAGCTGATGTTACCAATAAATTGACTAAAGAAAAAAAAGAAGTATCTATTCCAAAGTGTAGCTTAAATTTCAATGAACACTATTTACTAAAAGTGTTTTTTTTTTATAAAATGACAATTAACATAAATTCAATCGTTATTCCATACTTTATACTAGCCCTGTATATTAAATTTAAAATTCGAAATTCATCAGTATTCTATAAAAAAATCATTTAAACCTAGGATTTGCATTTTCGGTACTTGTTAATCACCAGATCTGTGTATCAACATTCTCTAGGGCAACCGTGAAGGCATTATATTTGCTGAAAAAGCCCTTTTTAGGGGTAGGACGGCGGAATTATTCAAAACAGCCGAAGTTTCATCCATTTTGAGCAAGTACACGCCGCAAGTCGTGCATAAAGCAAGGTAAGTGTATCTAAGAAGTCGTCAAGCGCATTTGAGCGGAGTAATGATCACAATTACGCCTCACGTGACCTATAATTATCACTCAACGGTCGCGGCGTTATAGCTCACCAGGGAGCCACTCGGTGGGGCTCAGCCTCCACCAGCACGCGAAATTCCGTGCCAGTCAACCAACACTTACCCCTGCACTTATTTCCAAACCGAACGATACTTAAACGGATACTTTTATTCTCCACGAACAGAAATCGAATAAGGAATTAGTCTCCGAGTTTTGAAACTGCCGGTGGAAACCGATCGTAAAAGAAGGAAGGAAACTCTTGGACCATTTTCATCCAGCAAAAAGGTCGAATGCGTTTTGTGGACGCGAACTGCCTAACATTTTGTGGTAAATATGTACAAAAATATATTGGTTTCAAACCAATTATTTAATTTGTGATCGTATTACGGACTAAATAACAAGTTACCAACGTTACTAATTGAAAAACTCGTTTAACGGTAGTAATTGCTGCATGAAGAATGATAATGTAGGGAACCCATTAATTAACTTGCTGTTTATGGGGTAGAATTTATAAGGTTTACTAAAGCGTGTTATGTTCTGAAATCGTAAGCATCTCAAATTCTGTTTTTATATTTTAACAGATTTGACGACTTTTATAAGTAGCTATACTATTAGTGTAAGCAACAATTTGATAATTGCTATGGCGTTCGTTCCTTCACAAATTACATTCCACAATGGTCACTCCGAAAGATACATATGTATATACATTATCGAGTTGCCCACTAAAATCTCTTCACTACTATACATTACAACGGAGTGTGAAGATAATATTTTCTCGAAATTTTGGTTTTACATTATAAATTTGGGAACTTTCCAGTTTTTCGGTTCAGAAAATTATCGTAATCGATACAGAGAATTTGAAAATTTATTGAAAGTAACCTTATTCTGGAAATTATTTGCATGCATCAATAATTATAGGATTCTTCTAAGTTGTACATACCATGGTTGGTCATACCTCTGAACATAGGCAATTTACCTGGATTATCACGGTTATGCATATTCCTGCTCATCATTTTTATGGAAAAAGATGGTAGTGGTACTAAATTACAGAGAATAATTTTCCGCGTCGTTTAGTATTAAAAATGTATTGGATAATGCTAATTGTGAATAAAAATTTTAATTTTAAAATGTAGATATTCGCAAATATGGGTGGCCGCGCTTCCCAAATACGAGTGGTAGCGCTTGTTAAAAAACAAAAGCTGTCTGTTGACAACTTAGATAATTGTATCGCTTAAAATGGATGCAATTTACTCTTAACGAGAAAAAGGTGTTCATTATTAAAACTTTTTATGCTGGCAATAGTTTACGCAGAGTTAGGGACTTATTCTCTATACAATTTCAAGATAGCCCCATTCCAACAATTGCGACAATACAAACTTATGTGCAGAGATTTGAAATGACGGGAAGTGTAGCAGCTAAAGAAAGCAAAGGTAAATAATTAAGCTCATACACTATATGTGTTCAGTGATACTATTTAAATTTATAATATTGTAGGTAATCGAGAAAATCAAAATGATGATTTAGAGGAAAGGGTTCTGGCATTAATACAACTAAATCCAAACCTAAGTGCAAGATCAGTAGCTCGCGAGTGCAATGTTAATCATGGATCGGTATTAAAAATACTTAAGAAGCATAAAAAGTTTTAATAATGAACACCCCTTCCTTGTTAGAGTAAACTGCATCCATTTTAAGCGACACAATTATCTGAGTTGTCAACAGACTGCTTTTGTTTTTTAACAAGCGCTGCCACTCGTATTTGGGCAGCGAGGCAGCTCATATTTGCGAATATCTAAATCTTAACATTAATATTTTTATGCACAATTAACATTATCCAATAAGTTTTTGATACTAAACGACACGGAAAATTATTCTCTCTAATTTAGTACCACTACCATATTTTTCCATAAAAATGGTAAGCAAGAATATGTATAACAGAGATAAGCCATGTAAATTGCCTACGTTCAGAGGTATGACCAACCACCCGGTATAAACATATGGTGTACCTGCGTCTCTGCATCACCATTTCATCGGCACTAATAAATCTCACTTGTCTCTCAAAATCGGAACGCCACTGCGTCATTAATAACGCAATGATAAGAATTTGCATATATCAGTGAACGAGATTTCAAATCCTAATGACAGCAAGTTTTTTTTCTAAATACATGTAATTTCCATTACTAAGTGTTCTTGTATTATTAGCAGCATTAAGGTATTTTTCACCTATTTCGTAGATAATTTTGAAGACTTCAACCATTCGATCTAGCAAAAGTTGTTTTTCTTGCAGCGCGCTTTCTGTATTAAAGACGTTGAAAATATTTTCTTTTGCAACTTTTTTATGTACAATTCAATTTTAAATTACAAAAATCTTCTTAGAAGAAGACCACCTGAGCTGCGCTCAAAAGCTAGTAAAGACATATCAATATGTTAACATAATACAATATAGACAAACTAGCAACCAGTGAGACAAATGTCTCATTTAATAAAACAAAAAAACCGTTTTTCAAATAGAACGCGTATTAAATAAAAACAATAATATTTTTTTTTCTATACCACATGTTAAAGTGTGCTTTTATCAACTCAAAACAAAAGGTCAAGTTTTACTTTAACAGCAAGGGTAGATAAAGTAGCACTTTAACATCAAGGATAGATAAAGTAATTTAATTTTCTAACTTTTGTTTAAATTAAATATGACGGCTTCGTATTATCGTAGCAACCCAATCTAGCTACTGACATTTTGAAATGTGATTGACTGTCATTATTTTCTTTCGAAATTGTTAAAGTTCTTGCTATAGAAAAAAATATTGTATTATACACGACGATAAAGTTATTTCTATCCACTCTTGAATCATTAACGTCTCGACTTCGTCTCGACGTTAAACGATTCACTCGTGGATAAAATTTAACTTTATCGTCTTGTATAATAAATTACTATTAAAATCACGTGATTGAAATTCGGTTCCTGACCTGACATGACCATTCCAAACATATAACTTTAATAACTTTTTTCTCTATCTCTTACGGTTTGGCTGCTGAAACAGCGTCCCGGACAGACAAGTCTATTAGATAAAGGATAATTACATATTATTATGCGTAGTAAGGTTCTGCATTTGCAGCCACACTGCTTTTTAGTAATCAATATATTTAAACCGTGACGCTTTCTTTGTCGGAACGTCGAACGTAGTATGAGCCTTGCATCTGGCCGTTTTCGATATTTTTTTTTATAAAAGCTGCCACCGTCTAGAGTCTCAGAAGGGTCTTAAATTGAACAAATTCAGGCGGGAAAGTTATTGTAGAGAAAATACCATAGTAGTGGAACAAGTAAGCTCTCAAAATCGGTCTGTGGTGTTCTGCTGATTGTTGGTCAGACCACTGTATCAGCGGTGAGCCCAAAGCAGTGAATGTATATGTATTATAATATGTGCAATCAGTGGACCGCTATAATTTAAGTTAGTTTGTCGCCACTGCTGCATGCTGTATAACATTGTTTTAAAAATGGAATCATTTTATAATTAGAGTAAGGCCACCTATGCTGTGGGCTAACAAGCTAATAATTCTAATGTTTTGATTGATATAGGTGGCAATTATATAACAAACGCCGTTACATTCTGGCAAACATAAAATTACCTTTGCAAATTGCACAAGGCAATGTAATGTATCGACCAGATTGGGCGCAATTCGCATTATTATAATTAGCATCGTTGCGACTAAAATCGTTAATATTACAAATTAATTTATTTGTAAAATTGTTTATTTGTTTTTTATTAGTACAAAAGAAATGATTTATTTTCAGTGCCATTTTGGCGCACCTTGCTGCCTGCGCTTGTAGGCGGGGGCCTACTCGGCCTATACCTAGTTGCGGCTCTGCTCAATGTTGCTCCTCTAGTTCTCTTGTCTCAAATTGGAGATTGCAACTCTGGTAATGTACAGCCCAGTTGATGGAAAACGTCTTCTTCGTCACTACCATCAGAGCTATCCAAAGATTTGCCAATATCATCAAAGTCTATTATGTTTACGTTTCTTACTAGACTTTGTACTAATACCTGTTAATGATCTTAAGAACTTTGTTTGTGCTACCACTATTACTTTTTTATTGCTGTGTTAGTTTCTATCTTTGTTTTAGGTCCCATATTTCAATGTGTCTTTAAATAATCATAACTGTCATTTTTTTGAGCAATATCTTTTTCTAACAGGTGTTATTTTGCTCTTTCATATTTGATGAATCGACAATATGTGGAAAGTTGTCAAACATACAAAGTTTGGTTACATTTTAAATGACAAGTAATCAGTACCAGTGGGTAGAGGGACAGATTCTTTGTGTTTTAAAGTGTGAAAATTGCTGTTGGGGTGATAGAAGGTTTAGCAGAGCCTGATTGTTCAACTTAACACCATTATTTCCGCAATCCTTTTAACATTCAAGAACTGATAATACACCATACCTCAATGTTGCGTACGCCTCTGATTTATTGTGTCATTTAACTTAAATAAGGTTAACAATTTAATGTCAATATGATAGATGTAAAAACCAATGCGAAACTTGGAAATTACTAGATTCTAACATTAGTTCCGATTTTCACCGCGTCTCAATCTAGATTCTGTAACCTGTATTATTCTGGTTTTTCAATTACGTATTGTAAGTTTATGGGGTCTAGGTAAATTTATCGAAAGCAATTTATCGAATGGCAATTGACCGAATGCAATTTATCGAAAAACAATTTACCGAAAAAGCAATTTATCGAATAAGCAATTTATCGAATGACAATTGACCGAATGGTAAATTTATCGTTTGTCAAAATAAAGGCAATTAGTAATGCTTTGAAGTTGATCTATAATTTTAACGAAAAATTAGAGGAAGAAATCCACAGTCTTCAAGAATTTAGAAAGCTATTACTTTGAAACTGGCTTTTAAAACGTATTTCCAAAAATATAAAAATACTACTATAAAGCCTGTTAGCGTTACCCAGGAATCACCATGTGGAGGTCGGCTTACTAGTTTCCCTCTTTTATTTTCTTACTTTTTTTTTAGTTTTATTTACTTTTTTGTATTTATAAATTTTTCTTCTATGGAATCTATTATAATATTTTAATTAACTAGCTATTTTAATAAGCAGTATTATGTGCGATGCCACGCAGATAGTCATGCATGTTATTGATGTCAAAGTTTTCAGCAAGTTGCTTTTGTCCGCCTACATATTGCTTGAATAAATTTCCAGATATTTTGATGATCTGCAGAAATTTGTTGTTCAAAACCTCGATGCCGACCTTCTACTGAATTGTTGGTTTTTGGCAAACCTTGAACTGCTGCATCAAAGAAATTCCATAAAATATGTGAAAATCGAGGCTCTCGGCGACGGTGGCGTTGCTGAGGACGCCCTATCCACATATCTTCGAAATAATCGACAATTGGTTGTAACTCTGGAGGCAGAATATCGTCATCGCATAACATTTTAAAAGCTTCGACCACATATTGCGTAGGAACAAATGCTATGGCAGAAAGTAATCTCACTTTCAAAGAAAAATCTGTATCTGTTTCGTATCTTGCTTTCAGACCATGTGATTGGACTTGGTGATAAACACATTGGAAAAAATTGAAAAAACAACCACCATTGCATTGATCATGGCAGGTTCAAAATCCGTCATAATGGTTGATGGTCCTAGTAAGGGTTGCAATTCCTTCACTTTTCTTAATAATCGATGGTATGTTTCTTCTCTTTTGTCTGGTAGAAGTGCATAGATCAACGGTATAGCATTATTTTGCTTTAATCCATGAACGGTAAACAATTGACAAGAAATATGTGGCACAGTTTTAAAAGTACCGTCGGCATACCAATGATCCGACTGTGCTAGGAGTTGAAGATTTCATCTCGTACTAAATATTAAAATGCGTTCTTCTGCGGGATCGGAATCAAATAAAAGTAACGGAACCCTACGTTTGGTGTTGGAAAATTCTTCAGGAAAAATAATAGCACTACGTTGAGTAGGTAAAGCTGGAGCAGCATTCTGCTTTTGGCGAATACTTCTTTTTGTCCTTTTTATAACATCTACCTTTGGAAGTTGAGCTGCACCCGCTTGAGTAACTGTTGCAGTAGCATTGGACACAATATAGTTAGGTGCGTCTTGAGTATTTCCAGCACTGTCACGGATGTTATTCACAACTTTACTTGCTTCTATATGTGCTGCATCGGCAGCATGATTATGATTATCACTGTTTTTAGTCACTTGATCTTCGACTGTGATAGCACGTCCACCACGTTTTGTTTTTTTGTAGTTTTCACATCTCCAGTAAATTGTGGTATTAACTTTCCGATCTTGATAATATAATTGACCATCCACGTATAATTTTTTCTTGCCCTTTTCACTATTTATAAACATTAACGGCTTTTTTAATATTTTTGTTGCGCTTCACTCAAAGTAACAATTGCAAGTAAATACTATTCGTAAGGTGTAGGGCTTTTATATACCCATAACAATAATAAATCAGCCAATAGCGATAAGCAATTAGCTTTGGAACTTTCGAATTTTCCAAGATTAAATACAATTATTCCACCAAGAATGTTAATTTATGGAGCCCATAATGCGCCACCCCATTAGCGACAAGCCATGACTATTACAATTACGGAGAGTCAGCCAATAGCGATTAGCAATTAGCTTTGAAATTTTTGAATTTTCCAAGATTAAATACAATTATTCCACATAAAATGTTTAGTTTATGTAGCCCATAATGAGCCACCTCATTAGCGACAAGCCATGACTATTGCAATTGCGGAGATTTACAATAATAGCTTTCTAATTCTTGAAGAATGTGCATTCCTTCCTCTAATTTTTCGTTAAAATTATAGACCAGCTTCAAAACATTCACAAAGGATACGAATTGCATTTATTTCGATAAATTTACCATTCGGTCAATTGTCATTCGATAAATTGCTTATTCGATAAATTGCTTTTTCGGTAAATTGTTTTACGATAAATTGCTTTCAATAAATTGACGGCACACCAAGTTTATGAGCTTATATAACTTTAGTTCCCTTGTGTTTCTTCTTTTTTGTCGTCTTCAGGTATATTCTAAATTCTAGAATTTTACGACATAAAAGAGACAATTGGAGTTAATCGTTCAAGATGATACGGCCATATACAAGGGATGGCCGATTAACATTGGCCAAAGTAAGTATGTATGTACATCTTATCTTACAGGAGGAAGAGAGATCGACCAACAACAGCTTGCAGTAACGAGTTCCATCCATGCGAGGTTTATCTTTACGATTATGCAGGCGATGTACGAGTAGGTTGATTCACATCATTACAGACATTTGCTATTCCAACTTGGGACATATGCCTAGTGTCATCTAGTGCGACCCACAGCCTTTGTCAATCCTATCTCTATCTTGCTCTTGGTTTCCGTCTATTTTTGTTGCCGGTCCTCGGTCGACAAACCGTTGTGTTCTTATTTCATGTTTCGTTAACTTTTAGTATTAACTAATTTCTGCTTCTGCTTTCTTCACAGTTACTTCTTCTATCATATGTAAGGTGTCGTATCTAATTCCGAGTACAGGCTTTTCCATTCTTTGTGCTACTTTTAGTTTTTCTAGGTTGGTTTTCGTTAAAGCTCATATCTCAATTACGTAAGTCTAGAATGGTTATACAGACGCGGCCTTTAAATAAAATTTCGTAGCTTATCAAATAATACCCAACCAAATATATTCTGCTGTTTATCCCTGTTGGTAGTATGGCTTCCTCCATTGTTAGTTTTTGTTCTAATAAGTCAAGCCGTACACGGTTTGTTGTACTGTAGAATTCCAGAATCATTTTCTTAAACTTTTGCATGGTATTTTCCAACACAACAGTATGTTCGGCGAATCCTTTATGAAAACCCAAATTAGTTCTTTATGGTTTCACAGTAGCTAGTTTTAACGCCTTCGTAAATTACCGTTTTTGGTGATTTTTCTCTCAAACAGAGCGGAGTTGTCTCTTTGAACTTACACGTCTTCAAGCGCCTATGTGTGGAGCAGCTTGTCTATTTTTATTTCTATTAGTTTTTGGGAAATTTTCTAAATACGAATTTGGTACTTTGTTGTCGCTAGGCCCATGCGCTTGTAATTCTTTCGGCGTTTTTCCTGGAAGGCGTAGTCTAAATAAAAAAGGATTTTCGCCCCTGGCCGGAGCCATCCATCACTGTGATGAATTTCGAATGGAGCATTTACTATAGTTTGCTTGTATATTATCGCTTCTGGTGTGCAAAATGGTTTTTCTAACTTTTCTATGGCCGTTTACCACTTGCAGGTATTTTTTGTTTACCGTGGCATGACAAAGAAGTAGTACATTTGCAGGTATTTTTCCCCCCCGGTTCTTTCCATATGGGCAGTTTTCAGCCTTCTTCAGCGAAACAATTCCCTGTTTGGGGTGACTTTTTGAGTGACTCAACATCCGTTTTATGGAATGTGGGAAAGCTCACAACTTGGAGCTGCTAGCGGACCTGCTCAATCGTGGAGAACGCAAGGTCAGGTTCTCTCTATCATTTGTCATACTTTTGAATGGCGCAAGAATCATCAGATACTAGAACTACAAACAACAATGGACTCAGATGGTGCTTCGCAATCGTAGAAGCTTAATAAGATGTGTATTGGAATTAATCTAACGCATTTAAGATCTGCTAACCTGGACTGTGCATTTGACGTTTGCTATTTCACTTCATGGATAATTCAGTGTGCGTGATTTATATCAAATAACGTTGAGTCACATATTGAGAAACAGACACAATAATTTTACAATTCGCATGAAAGTACAGGTATTGGAAAGCTGCAGTACCCCTGTATTGACATATGGCACAGAAACGTGGGCATTTACAAAGAAAACACTACATAAAATTCAGACCACGCAAAGATATATGGAAAGATCTATGTTAAACATAACGCTAAAAGATAGAAAATGGATTAGGCAAAAAACAAAAATGGAAGACGTGGGATATAGAATAATGAGAATGAAATGGAGATGGGCAGGCCACATTGCACGAATGCAGCCAATGAAATGGACACGAATAACAACCGAGTGGAAACCATGGGCAGGAAAACGAAGCGCAGGACGCCCCTTACTGAGATGGTATGACGATATTCGAAAGGTTACCGGGAGGAGATGGATGTCAATCGCGCAAGAAAAAATAACATGGAAAGAAATGGAGGAGGTGTATGTTCGCATGCGGACGCTCAACACTGATTAAAGAAGAAGAAGAAGAACGTTGATTACGAATTTTGCTGTATTAAGGATTTGTGTATAATTAAACAACCTTTGTTGCTTATCAATTTGATTATCTGTTAAGATGATGAACGAATTTTCTGGTTCATATAACGGCTATGGCGTTGCGAGAAGACATGTTTTCTTAACAAGTGGCTAATATTATGTGGTTATAAATGCGCTTCGTTTTCCATGGGCTACTGCGATAGTCGCGTCCACAAAGTTTGCTTTATTTTCTTAATTGATTCAACATACTATTTCACATCATGATTTTGTTGAAACGTATAACTGTTGATTTAATAATTTAACTTGATACTGCCGCTTTTAGAATTTCGTAAAAGTGGTTTAATTTTTATATTAGTTTATAATAACTAGCTAGGTTTATTTTGAATGGCATTTTTATATTCGTTTACAGTGACTCTCTGAATTCGTTTTGAATATAAGGACACCCAATTCATGTTCGTGCTTGGCAGTTGTATTTACTGAAGTTTTGGTATTTGAATTTTACTTCTGGTATTTTTTACTATCTACCGATAACTTGTTTGTACATTTTTTGCAGGTAGATTGTTTAGTCTGCTGGTTAGTCTGAAGTCTCTATACGGCAACTGCAGCCTATGTTGTTTCTATGCAGTAGCTACAAGAGACCTTTTTTCTATCCCTATTCGAAAGATCCTGTGTGTTTATATTAATGCAAAAATGTTTGTTTGCCCTTAAAAAATAACAATTCTGTCCATTTTACAACATATGACATACTTACGAACCGCAATAAATATCCTAGACAAACCGTTACGTTACGTTATGTTTTAATGAAGAATATTAACAGTTTCACAATGATGTCAAGAAAATACTTTACAAACACGAACAACATTAAATGTTAGCCATGCTGTAGATAACAGACAATTGTAATATTCGTTGTTGGTCCTTATGCTAATATGTACCTACAGTGGAATTGCTAGTGGATTTGTTTGTCGGTACTAAATATTAAAATTGGTTGTATTCCATTGCCTTGCCCAGTACTTCTATTTTTTTTTGTAGTGAGCTGTAGGTAACCGACACTCGTTTGATTTGATAACAAAATTGTCAGAGTGGTTTGGACTTACATCTGATTCAGACAGTTAAGTATGATATATTTTATAATTTATTATGTAAAACTTCCGGTTAACGCAAAGGGTATTTTGGTATAGGCACATGCGCGAGGGGCATAAAAACTCCTTCACCAACAAATTCAGAATAAAGTTTGAATAACTTGAAACGCCGAAACGACCACATAAAACGGTTACCAATAAAATGCAATATATTAGATCAAGAGCTACAAGTTTGAGATCAATATTCATAGCCGGTTCTGCCAACTCAGTTTGCAGATTCAATTCGGCCTTTCTGAATATGCAGCGTTTTACTTCGGCAACAGCTAACTCTGTTAAAGACTAGACGAACTGCGAATTGCAGTCGCATTTCAGGGATGAAATTATCCCCGAATCATGAACTTCTAGCGTGCGGGAATGCCAGCAATTACGGCAAAACACGAAAATGCGGACTGCACACGGCTAGTCAAAAGCTAGCCCTGCTAAAATATTAATCTGGACAGAGATTGTGAGTTATGGAAGTGAGACCACTACATGACTGTGGCAAGTGGTTTCAACTTTGCCACCGACTAAGTGGCGGTCGGCACGCAAAGCGTAGATTTGCAAAAGGAAATTCTGCCTCGAGGAGCTTCCATTGGTCTTCAGTTCTTCCAATCGACCGAGAGAAGCGATACGATCTCGGCTGCATTATTAATAACTACAATCGTTACGTATAAACTGCAAGGGTACATCTCCATAATGTTCTAAATATATTTCATTGTTGGGTTAAAGATTAAAGTACATTTTCGATGTTTTGATTTTTTTTTACTTCTACAGACTCTTGTTACAATATGGAGTAGTTCCTTCTAATAACGTAGCTCTCGTTAATGATAAGGTTAAATAAATCTAAAGACATCTCCGTTGGGTGGCAATAGGATAAAATGATCGGAACGGACATAAAATAAATAATTAATGAACCGAAACATTATATTACAATTAACAAAGACGTGGACGGAACTACGTTGGGCCAACAATACAAAAACAAAATGCTACGACGACAGCGAAACTAGGAAAGCTGCACGATCCCGACAATGCATTAACACAATATACATTTTAAAACTGCTCGGCTTCTTGGGACCGGTGTACCAATCAGAAAACTGATTTTATGTATTTGATATAGATATATAGGTGTAGAATAACTACAAACTAGCCAGTGATTACGCCATAGCAGCGTTTCCCGTTCCTCTTGTCTCTCTGTAAACCGGTTATTCTGGATTCGGGGATGGAAAGACCCCGAGACAGCGCTTTACCAAGGTGCGGAGGTTAGAAAAAGAAGAAGAGGGGCCCAGGTTGCTATGTTTTACTAAATTTACTCTAAATTTGTTTAGGTATTTGATCTATATCATTCTGTAGCTAACCTAAATTCGCGTATTTTGACATCAAACACGGCCTTCCTGGTGTGCCAGGTAATGTTGATAAATTTATTAATGCGAATTTAACTTTGGATTTGGCCGTCGCGTCGGGCTTGATCTTCGTTACCTCACCAGATGGTCAAGAGTATTTTATGCGGATACCTGAATGTCTATCCACTCTACAACAGTTAACGTATACTGGTAATACATATATACATATAAGAATGTGTTTTCTTATTCGTTTCTTCGTGAAATTCCTCGATGCGCGATTCTGGATTACTCCCCTGCGATTTTCATTCGCATTAACCGCTATATAAAGTTGTAGGCAGTGTTCTTCGACTCCGATCTACATCTGTGGACTAGCATGTTTCCAAAAGCGTTTGGATATTGATTTCTAAGGCTAAGGTTTCTTGGTAGTTTATTGAATAAACCATGTGCTTTAGTTTTGTACACACCTCAAAACTTGCTGGATGCAGTACACTGCATACAGCTACTGCCTAGGGAAAGCCGATTTCGAGTTTGTTCCTCAAGCGACCTGTCCTTGGTCATAACTGTGGTTACGAATCGAGCAGGGTTTCGTTATTCCTTTTTAATTTAATTGCTATATCCTTTACGTGTAATTAACCTCATTCATTATTGCTTCGTTCTTTAACTTAACTCCTGTTGCTTATTATTAATTTATTTTTGCATGTTAAATTACATGCTGAAACAGTACTCGAACTTAAATACTTTTACTTACTATTCCGATTACTGTGTATTTGTATAATTACTTATTGATAAATAACTTTGTTAACGGTTTGTAATAATTAGGCGTCCGAAATTTTGCTTTCTTTAGCTAATTATTCGGATATCAGAATTTCTTGTTGTCCGCAACTAACGTCGCGAATTGCCATATTTTACATACTTTTACTCTTATTATTACAGACAAGATACGTATCATTAATGCGTTATCCTTTTATTATGCAGCAATACTTGCTTTATCGTATTTCCCTTATTATAACTATTATAAGTAGAAAGAGGGCCGCTATCCCTCCACTTTTAATTGATTAAGCCCAGAGAGCGTAATAATTAAATTGATAATTGCCCAATAATTAAATTTCCTAGAGTTTTTTAATAATTAAATTGCCTGGGGCACGAAGCGGCGGCCATTTTGGATTTAGATTTCGGCGCCATTTTGTTTTGCCATTTTGGATTTTGATTTCGCCACGTGATGCTAGGGAGCCATTTTGTTTTAATTAAAGCGGCGGCCATTTTGGATTTTGATTTCGCCACGTGATGCTCGCGCCATTTTTGGATTTTGAATTAGTCACGTGTTGCTCTGTATTCACCACGCTCCACACACTTTCTCTCTCACAATTATGCTATCTCTCTTGCATTCGTTGAAAGCGATTCTTTATCTTTGTCGTACTAACTGTAAGGTTAAGTCTTGCACGTTCTAAAGTCGTATTTTATTTAAAAACGTTATCTGCTCCTAACCGGACTTGAACCTGATACCATTGTATTGCTATCCTCGCACGCTAACCATTAGTCTACGGAGACTGGTTAATACTTTCTCTCGTCCAACTCTATAAACAACTGTTTAAATGGTTGCCTACCAATCCTTGTCTGTTTTAGTATATATTCTTTGAAACGAATAATATAGTAATTTTCAAACTTACGAATGTAATTACAAAAAAGCTATTTGTGAACTCAATTAATTAAGAAGTTTCCCCTATACCGACTAAACTTAGAATCGTGTAACGTAATGTGAAATAAAAGAGAAAGTATTAACCAGTCTCCGGAGACTAATGGTTAGCGTGTGAGGATAGCAATACAATGGTATCAGGTGTTACGATACTTTTGGAGTGCCCCCCGTAGCATTGAACTTCTGCTAGCTGAATTTCTGAACTTGAATATTTCTGGTTGGCTTTTGTCAATGTTTGCATGCTTTAACCTGGGTATAATTAGCTATATCTTATTTTTAATTACTCTCCTATAATTATCATGCAGTTTCGTAAGCAATCCCTCGTTTAATTACTCATATTTTGCAAATTAGGTTTATTCTTGCTATATTTCTACAAATATTTGGGTATGGCCGCTAGGCAACCGGTGATACAAATTGTTTTTAACTATTCCATTTGTTGCTAGAGCAATGTTATCTTTTCTTGCAGTCAAACTTGCCTGACTGGTTTTTTGGCTTCTTCTGGCCCAAATTTTTGTTATCAGATGACCTGTGGGCTGGTTTTTTGAATTTTTCGGCCTTCTTTCCAAGCTAAACTGTCGTGCTAGTAGGTGTTCCTCGGCAGCTAAGTGCTTCATAGCCCTTTGGTAGGGCTCGCCTCTTCGAATAGATTGTTTGAGGGATCTGGAAGCATTTCTGCGTTATCGTGGATGTTCGTAATGATTAGATAGCTACTTACTTGCATTCCTTCGCTTTTGGCGGATCTTCTGGAACCGACTTTAGCACGCTTCTTTCGGCTCGACCCCCAGCTTGAGGTAAGATTAGGTCAGTTTCTTCTTAATCGGGAGTACATTTGGGTTCTGTGCGTTTTTAGCCAAAAATTCCCGGCGGGAGTTAAAACACTCCCCATCTGCTTGAAATCCTTCCTGTCTAGAGTAGACCTACCCCGTTCGACTGCACCCTGCTCGAATCCAGTTCGATGTACTGGGCCCCTAAGATAGTCGCATCGCCTGTGAATTTTTCAACTCTCGTGGGCCACGCTGAAGATTGAGCAACTGCTTTACACTCACCTGCAAGTCATCTTGCAACCTCCATAGCTGGCACTGCACCCCGCAGCTGCAGCCGTCATCGTTGCTTCTCTCTAGCTACGTCCAACCACAGGGGAACGAACGGAGAGATTAGGTTCTGGTGAACTTTCCTGCAGGCAAGACGTTATTGTAGATAATATGCATTGCGCCTGTTGTACTTTATAATTGAATCATACTGTTTCATGCCGTTAGCACTTCGGGCATGTGTTATTTCGTCAGCACGGATTGTGCGATAGTAGGTTTCGTGCATCGTTAGTTTAGTAATATTTGGAATTTGTGTGATTAAATGTTAGGGCCGCCGCGCAATGACATGCGGTTACCCTCTGCTACTTGCTAAATTAAGGTCGTAAGGTTTACCTGTGTATTGCTCCGTTTGTGCCTTCGGGTCCCCTAACCTTATTGACCTCTGCGTTATCTGAAAGATTTATAGAGTAGAACTTTGAGCTTCACTTGTGTCCTATCTGGACGTCGCTTTTACTCACCCGCTTACATAACACAGTTCGGACGCCTTAAAGCTTCGCTGTTTTCATCACCAAAACAATAGTTAATATTTTCATGTCAAACCTTCGGCGTTAAGTTAGGCACACTTCAGTGGCAGTGTCTCGTGAGCACCCCTTCGGGAGCGTTGTGATTAATGTAGATCTCCGGTAACCGAGTAAGGGGCAAATCCAAGCCTTTGCTTTCTTTAGCATATAAATATACATACGTACACTTAATGCATTTTTAATATGGACACCGTCGTTCATGTGTGGCCACGCAAACGCACGCTGATTCCGCCCTTTAGAAAATTTTGAATATAGATATAGCGTCATTTAGCTAACCTTCGGGGTTGAAACGTTAGCCAAGGTGGTCTTGTATTGCTCCGAGCCGGTTTACGCGAAATTTTAAACTCGCTCCGCGACGCGCGCTTGATAAATTTTTTTTTTTTTTAAATTTAATAATCGCTACGCTCCGTTGTAACCGCACAATGTTTTAATGTGTTAGCCCATTCTCAGGCCATAGTCATTGCTGCTCGTGGGCTACTATTTCCCCAATACTTATATTTTAATTTGTATCTATATTTACTATTGCATGTCGCATACTGTGTGTTCTTTGATGTTGCTAAAAATATTGCCTGCTGTGATATTTGTATTTAGTTTATGTTAGCATTGCACTATAGTACGCACCAAACTCTTTGAAATAAAGCTGTGATATTTTCTTTGGTGGTTGATTTGATTGTTTTCTTTGTGCTGCTGGAAATTGTCTTGACCTTGTGCACGGTCCGGCATAAGGATTAGAACTGAGTCGAGGACCTGGCGCCCACTCCTTTTTTTTTTGTATTCTCTCTTAGCATAGCTGGAACCCTGCGACCCTCGCGGCGAGCTAGCCCAATTAGGCCGATAGTTACCAGCCGGCAAAACACCAAATATAACTTTCGCCAAAAGGTAAGGCCGACCGTCTATCTTCCCTGACACAGGTTCTAGTCCGGCTAGGAGCAGAAAAGGTTTCCAAATAAAATACGACCTTAGAACGTGCAAGACATAACCTTACAGTTAGTACGACAAAGATAAAGAATCGCTTTCAACGAATTCAAGAGAACACCACGTGACTAATTCAAAATCCAAAAGTGGCGATAGCATCACGAGGCGAAATCAAAATTCAAAATGGCACTAGCATTACGTGGCGAAATAAAAATCCAAAATGTTACAACAAAATGGCGCCCGAAATAAAAATCCAAAATGGCCGCCGCTTCGTGCCCCGGGCAATTCAATTATTGGGCAATTATCAATTTAATTATTATACCCTCAGGAGTTAATCAATTAAAAGTGGAGGGAATAGCGGCCCCCTTTCTACTACTATAGCTAATTTTCCATCTCAATACAAACTGTGGTATATATTGGATGTGTATTCCGACTGTTTCGTCTGACATATGCTTTTCTATTAAATAAACGACAACTGTTACTGAAAATTAGCTAGTATTTCTTTCTCGTTACTATTTACTGTGTTCATTCCCTTATAGCCAATTTCTTCAAGGTCTGTGGACAATCTGTGAGACATTTTTTATTATTATTATATTTATTTTCCAACCATCCCTTTCCATCTTGGTTGAATAAAAAGTAGAAAAACTAATAAAAGGACTATAAAGGCATTCAGCACGATTTATGAGCCAATGTTAACTTTTGCATGCGAAAACTGGCAGATACAGAAGAAGTAAGCAAGGAATATGTATACGTGAAATGATTTTCTGGAAAGCAATCGCAAAAAAAAACGAATACGGAGATTACGAAAAAGTACTACCCGTAAAGACAAAAATAGAAAAGCAGAGACTCAACTGGCTCGGGCACTTCTGGATAATGGACAAGAAAAATTATCAAAGCAAACACGGTCAGCAAATAGCATACTTAAAAAGGATTTAGTTAGTAGGAGAGATGGTGCAAGAATCAATGGAGTGATGTAAAGAATAAGACACAAGATCAACGAGCAAGGTAGACGATCGTGAAAAACCGGAGCACTGTGTAATAGGTACAAGAAGAAGTATTAAGTAAGGCAAGAAATGTATAAAAAATGAGGAAATTGTCGACAAGTGCCGGTTTTTGCGTGATAATATATTGCACCATAATTTTAGAAATGTTCTACAAAGACTTGGAGTATTTGCCATACGATTATTATCTGGTCAAGGAACATGCGAAAGGAATAAAATTCTGACTTAAAGCATCGGTTCATGTTTTTAGGAGTTTTCAGAAAGTGTATTGACTTGAAATATGCCGTCGTAGCTAACCTGTTGGACATAAGTATTCTGTATCGTTTTCTACATTGTGTGATACTGTGCATTCTATATCCAGTTTGTTGATATGCGTTTAATATTATCTGTCCACCATTTTCTCGTTTTCGTGATTCCGTTAACTTTCTTGTTCACCTAGAATGAGTAATTCTTTAGCATCTGTGATCTTCGTTCTGCGTCGCGTGTCACCCTATCCCGGAGTCTAATTCTCAGCATCGACCTTTCCGTTTTCAGCTTCAGACATACATACTAACGTTCTTCTTCCTCTTAATGTAGGCTAAGCGTTTGCTATTAACCACACAAACTGTGATAAGGAGGAACACACTCTCACAGGGGTCACGACCACCAAAGATGTTGGTATGGCGGTCGAAGAGCCTACGATGTAGCCAATGTCTGGGTGTGAGGTTCGAACCTACTACCTGCCACCTGAAAATGCAAACACATTACCATCCTACCAAATGCATTTTGATGCCGTGTAAATGGTATTTGTATGAGGTGATGTGATGGATGCCATCATAACATCATAAATTTCATATCTAGACCTTATTTTCTACATGACAAGTTCAAATGAATTTTTAGCAATAGATTCTTTTGGGCATCGCAAATTGTTACGACATTTTGGTTCCAAGATGAATGCTTCATTTTTTTTGTTTTTGGAAAAACAAATACAACTTAGAGTTGTTCATAAGACAGTGCGACGGGCACTCTGCGACAGGAATTTTCTTGGCCAAATGCTAAGACAATATTTGGGATTTGAACATTTGCACTTACGTCTTGTAAGCCCTACATTTAACTAAGGAGTAAGTTTGGTTTCGCCTAGCGCTCAAGCCCTTAAGAATATTTCTCTACAGCTTCTTACCAGCTGGATATACCGCAATCAAATATTGTTCTAGGTGGAATAAACCACAAGCACTACGCTAATTGTATCCTGGGTTGTCGTTCCGACATTCAAATTTCTGATGACGCATCTATTTACCTACGACCTGTCCATCTTGCCGATTATATGGTCTAACTTGTACTACATGAATTGCTGAACGTTTGATAATTGTCGGTTTTGTTAATTTCTGAACTCACTGCTTGAATAATTTAAATACTTGATAATCTGTAAACTACTTTGTAATAACGTACTAATTAACGTAAAGCGGACGCTAACTGCTGATTGTGCTTGAAAGGGTTATTTGAGGATATTTACATACTGTATGCACTTTGTGTAACTTCCAATTGTTGAGATATATACTTATCGTAATAAATATAGCCGTTATTATTAGATGCGTGATTTTGTTCCCTTTCTGCTCCTCACGTTCTTATTCTCATTCTTCTCATCTTATCGGTTATTGTACGCAATACCGTTATTTGCTACTGAGATGTTACTGGAAGGACCAGGTAGTATGTCATATGTCATAAGTGTTCCACAATTTCGAAGATAGTGTGTTTCCTTCACGAAATCTTTTTGCCACCTTGAACCTCTTTATAGTTTGCTTGTCGTTGCATTTTTTGTATAAAAAAATAATCAACACGAGAGTCTATAAGGGCTTTGAACATTTTATTATGACTTACTAAGTCAAAAGAGGAACACAAGTGGTTTATTGTACTCAATACATCTTTGAATGACTATTTTGAGTATTTGCAGATGGTCTTTCACTCCCAGGGAAGGCTTGGCTGGAATCAGGAAGTCCCACAGCGCCCCCATGCTCCACGATAAGGGCCTCAACGAGTCCCAAGTTAAAACATATCGCCACTTACCTAATGAATCGAAGAAAATAAAGATTTAAATAATTAGACCCACTGTTTCACAAATTCTATTTTTGAATGCTCTGTTTTCATTAGAAAATTGAACGAAGGCGTAGCCTATGTATCCAATTTATTTTTTTAAAATTATTTTAGTGCAAAATGTGGATATGCACAGGAGTTATCAAACACAAGAAGATGGTAGGTACTTACTGTGAAATTATACTTTTGTTAATAGACATTGATGTCAATCGATTGCTTTTATACCGCTTTCTTCGTCGTTAAAATGAAAAAACAAGTTAAAAATCTCCCTATATATTAAAAATCTGGCTTATTGTGCTAGGCCACCGATGGGACAATATTTGAGGAACTGGTTATCGTGAAAGATGCGCCTGATCGGAGTCTAAGTCAACTGTTAAACAACTGCTTTGAGATAAACACGGTAACAGGTAGTGTGTTCCAAAAAAATACTCATTTAGGGTAGGCCTTGGAAAGAAAGATAGACAATCTAGTCATGTCTTAACTTTAGTCTGTGGGTGAATGTCAGATTGCATTTTGTCTATGAACACATTTGTCACTGTGACAGGCAAAAGTTTAAACTGCATTAAGTTTACTTGTATCAAGCAAAAAGGAAAATAAGATGGCATTTGCACAACAACAACATGTATATTGATCATAACAGTCAATAATAATTGTTTTACTAAGTGTTTTGTATATCTTTAGGAAAATAGTTCAAGATCAAGATATTATTTAGTTCTCTCTAACTTATGGTAGTTCATTTGCTTAAATGGGTATAAATCAAGTTATGGAAAAGTTTAATTTGATCATGGCATGCTACGAATGAGTTTGTTTTTTGAAACACACTATAATATAATAATTTTAGTGATTATATATTTGGTGTGTCACAGTAGCTCAAGATGATAATTGTCTGTATACTCTTATATTGTTTGCGTCAGAGAAAATAATAGATTGTCAATTTTACAAACAAGAACTTCTGAAGCTGAATGTTCACGCGACAAATTGCACAAAACCATTTTAAGGCAATGTGAAAAAAACGGTTATACATCAAAGTATTTGCAAACAGGAATTTCTCCTGAACCTAAACTGCCTTCTATTTTCCGTGCTATTCTTTTGTATACGATTTCTGCTAGCATTTGGGATGCGTGTGTTACTAAGCTTCTAGTCTTCCTTTCACATTTATCTACTTTTCTCTTTTTTGGAATCGACATTATCATATTGTTAGTAAAGTTTTCTGGTACTACTCTTGTTGTATACAACTCGCATACTATTTGGTATAGTATCTTATGATTTTCTTTCTCCTATACGTTTGATGATTTTAAAGGGAGTCTGGTTAATTCCTAGTGCTTTATTTGTTTTCAGATTTTGAACTGATTTTTCATATTCTGTGTACGTTATTTTATCTCCCATTGGATCTTCATCTCTTTCCTCTTCGGGTTCCAGGTCATCACATTCTTCTCTTTCATTGTCAATATACAATTGCTCCAGGAATTGTTTCCACCTGTCTGCGATTTCCTCTTGTTCCATTATGGTTCTTTCCTGTTCGTCCATGACTTGTAATGGGCTAGTTCGTGTCACCTTGGTATTTAATAATCACCCTGCTAGTGTGAAATTGGATTATATCCTACATACTATAGTATTTAGGTTAAGTCAAATATAGATTTAAAGTAAATGTTTCACGCGTTCGAATAGGAAAGTGCAAATCACTTGATTCAGTCGTTGCGGCTATTAATAGAATCAAAGCAACTTGCGCGCAAACGGAAGCGCGAGGAGTCAGTCGCTCGCTACTAGGCTGGTGCGTTTTGTTCAAACAAAAAGAAACGCCACATGAAGAATTGTGCGATTGCGAGTTTATTTGTTACCTGCATTAAGAGCAGTCGACGCCTCGTTATTCTTGAGCCGAAATACAGCCTCGAGAGCAGACAACTACCTTAGAATCAACACCGAGGTACCGATAATTCTTCATAGTTGGATGCCGCTATTCTAGCTTGAAAGAAACAGCCGATCTTGTCAATCTGCTTAACCATTTGGAGCAACTATAAAGCGAATTTTAGTTCCTATAAATAATTCCCACGATTGAATATCCGGACCAGGAAACTCGGAAAACTAGAAGCTTAATTAGTAAATTGCACCAAGTTACATCATCCTTGGTGCTTTAGTACGAAGCGGTGACATCACGTTGCTGACACATCGCGTCAGCCTGATTTTAAGCTACCGAAGGTAGGGTCCCACTAAATGAATTTGTGCTCGAGTGTACGCCTTGTTTGCACCATTTTTTTTACTTAACTTAGCGCATTGAAAATCATACTCCTATTTAAGGTGTATCTAAGCATGAACATTTCTTAGCTATTATTGATTGCGTATATAACATTTTTATATTACCATTGTGTATGCTTTTTGTGTACCTATTTTTATGATTGTATCATCTTCATTCCTAGAGTATATATATTTTCATGTAAGCTGTTTGGTTTTTATTCCTAGCAGAATTTGAATGTATCATTACAAAATTACAGGTGATAACGGGCAGGCCGGAACAATCTGTATTGATATTGCCCTTAGTCGCACTGAGGTAAGAGCGGGTCTTGTGCTTCTACGATTGAGTTAACTAGCAAACAAAGAGCAATCTAGATTCATAGTAAAGTAGAGTATAGGGCACGGAAAAACGCAGCCCTACAAACTCCGTTGCTATTTTTTTTCGGTTTTTTAAAGGTTTTCACCGTTTTATCTGCCATGTCATTTTTTCTGTCTTTGAATGGTTCGTCTACTTCTCCACATGTACTACTATGTACTTTTGTTTTACTTTTATCGATTCCCTGTTAATTCTGTTTCTCAGCTCTCTATAGCGTTGTTGTCCCTCATCCGTTTTGATGTTCTTGCATTTATTCTTTTCTAGTAACAACTCCATTATTTCACTTGTTTTCTTAACGGTTTTCTTATCTCCTTCCTTTCTCTGCGGAGTAATTCATCTGCTGCTATTATAATACTTTTCTTTATGCTTTGCCTGGATTGGTCTACCTTGTTCTGTGGTATTTCTTTTCTGGAAATTTATTGGGTAATCTTTTGTTCATTTTCTGTTGTTTGCTTCTATTGTTCTAAATTTCCTTTTGTCATACCCTATTTTAATTCTTCAAGTTGCCATATGTTATCTTCTTACGCTTCGTCTACAATGTTTTAAATTTAAGTTCGTATGTCATCATCACCAGAATATTGTCGCTACCTGCGTCAGCACCTGGGTAGTTTCTGCAGTGTTTTTATTTGGTTTTTGAATAATTGCTTCACTAAGCTGTAATATACTTAAAGTATTACTCTATCCTCGGCATTTTCCATGTGTATCTTTCGCTCACACGATATTGAAAGATGTGTTGGCAATGATGAGATTATACCTTGCGCAGAACTCAAACAGGCGGTCTCCTCTTTCGTTTCTTTTTTCTAAATCATATTTTCCGATTGTTTTTGCCATTTTTCTCCTACTATCGCATTCCAAAATCCTATTATTACTAGGGTCTTTTTCCTTTCTATATATTTTATTACTTCTATCTCTCCATATACTCTCTCTATCCCCTCGTCCCCTTATTCGGTAGTGGACATAAAGACTTGAATTATTTTGTGTCTCTTGGTTTAATTGCTATTTTTACCATTATGGTTCTTTCGTTATATAGCACATATCTTTTCACTCCTTAACCTACCTTTTTTCTCATTACTATTCCAACTCCTGCGGTTCCATTTCTTGCAGCTGTGCTATATTCTCCGCTAGATATATCTGCTTCTTCTGGCCTCCACTTGTCACTCAGTCCAAGTATGTTAGTTTATTTTCTGCCATTACGTGTTTTATGTTTTCTAGTTTTCCCCATTTCAGCATGGTTCTTACATTCTATGTCTCCACTCTCCTCACTTGTAGTGGTTTTCTACCTTCGTTAGTTGTCCCCTCCTAGAGATCCGATTAGGAATCTATTTTATTTTCGGAATATTATATTTCGAAGACTCCATCGTAATGTGTTGACTTCTCGGAAAAAAAATTCGACGCAGTGGGTTCCCGTTGCCTTTCGCGTGGTGGAAGTGCATAAGAAAGGATAAATGGTAAAGGATGGAATTATGGTGGGAGCATGGTTCTTTCCTGTACTAGGAAGTGAGAGAGAACCAAGGCTCGCGTGGGCTCGCTTCTCCGAAGTAGACCTTTCCTCCGCCACGATCGTAGAGGAGTATCTACCCGCTACCTTATAAAGAGCAGAAAAAGCTAAATTACTTCCAGGCCTGTTGATAAATTTTTAATACTCATACAATATGCAGTCTGCAGCATTAACAAATTTAGTTTTAACGTTCGAATATACTATATCAACGATTTGCTACACTCAGATTTCTTGGAAAAGGGCGTTCAGTAAAACAGAAATAATCAAATTCAGATTAAGGGTGGCTCTTTCTCAAGACTTATGTCCACAAGTATACCGATTTTTATAGCACTTTGGATAAAATTAAAAGTTACCTGCGCTTTTAGCCAATATTCTAATTTTGTAGTACGTACTAATTTTGTATATAAATGATAAATATACTTTTGATATTATATTTTTGCTTTTTTTTGTTATCTATCCTGCATTTTGTACCCTGCTCTGGAGGTTGGTAAGTTCTAACTTACATGTAAGGCTTTTCATAATGATCTTAGTAAAAAGTTTGTAAAATGTTAGAGATCTATAGTCCGCTCCAGATGCGTAATATAGCCCATGATATGTATTTGAATGATAACTGCGTTGTTCCAGATTGAACGGGTGGTTGTTTCCATTAGGAACTTATTCAATAGTGCAGCTCCTCTCGACCTTCTTTAACGGCCTCAATTGCCATATCGTTTTCATTATGGATCGTAGAACTTTTTTTTACATCTTTCAGGCATTTATTTGCAGATGTTCTGTGGTACAGAACAGATATTTGTAATATAATTTTCTATTATTATTATTATTATAATATTCGTCTAGAACTTCTATTAGATATAAAAATAAACGTAACAAAAACTTGAAATAGCAATCGAAAAGCAGATTTCCAACTAAAGGGAGCAGTCTGTCCACGTTGCAATTTATTGAAATCAATCAACGAACTTGTATCGACAGAAAATGCACCGCTTGCTGGAAATAAAATCCTTGTTCGAAATAACGGTAATTCGTCAGGATTTTTCCAAATCATATCTGTTAGCAGGGTTCAGCGCTCGCTTTGTGTTCGCACACATTTCAAGTCTCTGGAGAAATACAATCAACGAGTCGGCGAACGGTCAATCTGCTCGGACGCTGCCAGTCAGACCGTCGGACTTCCCCTTTTATGTAGCTTCACCCCAATAAACGTAAATACCCAAAATATTCCCGAATAATCGGTGCGCTGCGCTGCAACGCGAAGATGTTAATAATCGAAACCGGCGCTGCATTTTCATGCCGGCAGCCGTTCCCAATGAGAACAGCCCAGGGCAGTATTAAACCCAAATTAGTGCAAAAACGTGATAGAGCTGCTCCCTTTAGGTTTTTCGGCGGCCGCCCTTCGTGTCATCTCGCAACGTTGTTTAATGTTAATTGAACTGTAAATGCCGCCGTTAAGCTTTTACGGCCCGGAGTTGATGTTCGTCAAAGTTATCGTCCTCTGTCGATAAATGGATTATTTAAAATTCCCATTACGACCTGTAAATGTAGTCTGCAGTTCTTGGGTTAATGGTTATTTTGATGGTTTCCAAAGTCGAGGGATTTATAAATAAGTTATTTTTATTTCCAGCCCTTCTATGGCTCTCGGAATAAAGGTCGGTTGTCGAACGCAGTAATTTGTGGAAGGTTGAAAATCAAAAGGTAAATTAGCCTTTTGCCTTAGAGCGTTAGACTTTTTGATATAATGTAGTCTTTATTTGCAGAACAACTAGTAAGTTTTTCAGATGTATAATAATAATTATTATGCAATAGAGTCCTATTTCTAGGTTCACAAGTAAATATTTGAATTAAATCTGTACATTTTAATTTATTTAAACGGTAAGGGAATTAGCAAAAATATTTTATACAACATAATTAATCATGGCATTACACCAGCAGTACAAGTACTGTACAATACAAACCCCCGAAACAAATATACTCAGATAGGTTGAGAACTTATAAACTCAAATAAATCGCAGCAGGCAATCGTACAATATCTGAAACACAATAGGTATCAGTAAAGAAATAAGATAATTAATAACATAAACAGTGCATTACATTTATTAAGCAAACGTTGCATAGAAAAGCAAGTACAACAGGTCCTAAAAGTATTATTTAAGCGAAAGGTGCACCCCAAATAGCATTTTATACTAGTAATTAACCACACAACAATGAGAAATTAAAGGCGGAACACGCAAGAAGAAACTACAAGCAGTAATTCTCTAATTCGCTCTAGGCTAACCCTTGAATACTTGTAGGGAAAATATCATTAACCCAATTTGGGATCGGCTGCGTCCTGAAGGGAGCCAACCAAGCGCGTAGGTTGGAACAGCACTATACGAAAGTCAGAACGCTACGCTAAGAAAATATAATTCCACAACTCTAATGGGGCTGCGGCGACGTAGTTCACTAGGTCGCAATTACTGATCTTAGAGATCAGGCTTCTGCAGTAGATGGTTAAATACCCTCCAAGCGGGCTCTCACAGCTGTGCTGACAACAGGTTGCCTGTGCTTGAAGAAATCACCAGGTCGCAAGCGAAATGTGGCTGCAAAGCGGATTGCTTAAGCGATGTGAATCAAAGTCAAATTGATGCTCACAGAATGGAAGGAATACAAATACACGTCACCTAAGACATGTTTAATTGATGAATTTTAGAACCTCCCAGAAAACAACTAGCTAAATACACAATGCTATTCATATACCAAAAATGGATTATACACTCACCCTGTGGTACAGGATTTATTGTCAAGGCAACTAACAACTTGAAATGAATGATCCGTCCGGAATCTCTCCAAATACCAAAAGCTAACGGGCTAACATGGAGCACGAAAATTACATATATATTGTCAGACTGAAGCTACGTAGGGAAGAGGACGCTATTCGGGCTAAAACACATCGCCTCTGATAATCACTATCGGCATGTATGCCAGCGGCCAATTAAGCTATGTTAAAATAGCATTTATACAACCATGTTTATAGAACAAAATAAATTCTAACGCAAATCACTTTTTTTACACGTAGCAAAGAATCTGTTGCTCTTGAATATTGACCTATCAATGAATAGAATGCTGATATCGAGAGATGTATTGTAAATGGATGCCCTTGCTAGTTGGAGTTAACAAATTGGCTGTAGCGAAAATCTACAAAATTCATATTTGCTAGTTCCGGAATGTGCATGGTCTACAGCGAAGGAGATCTAATTAATAAGGTTAGACTGATGTGGGGTTTCGAAAACCTGAGGGTATTTGAAAGGAAATATTTATTATAAATAGAGTAAAAAGTTTATATCTGATCAATAATTCCTGACGTGCAGTACTTTAAGTTTTCGAATTAATTAAAAGCCAAAAGGGGGCGCCAACGAATGTTTAATAAGTAACGACAAGTGTATCCAGAGATTCAAAGAGAATTCGTAAACTCAAGTAGCACAAAATATTCTGAAAGAGAAGCTCACCTCAAGTACAGGTAGCAGTAACAAACTAAAAACCACAAGGCTAGTATCACAGTACCATTGTCATTAATTCATTAAACATTCACAACCCAATAAAAATGGAACACCAGTTCGAACCAAATCAAAGCAGACAAGAGTCAGGCGGAAATATAGAAGTCGACTAAAAGAATTTTAAAATGAAAAGACTAAAAGTAGCTGAAGAAGTAGCGGAACCACTAAGCAAAACAAAAGTAAAAAAGACACACCTTGGTGGAACCAGCAAGTTAAAGACGAAATAAAGAGGGAAAAGATGTTATGGAAAAACTACCTACGCAAAAAGAGACTAGAGAATGAACAGCTCTACAAAAAACAAAAAACAAAGCAAACTAACAGTAACTAACAGAAGCAAAGAGGAAAAGCTGGGAGGAATTTGGAAAGACTAGAGACCAACAACGAAGAAAATGTCAAGATGTTTTACAAAACGTTTAAAAACTTAAGGAACTAAAAAGAATGTACCATACACAAATCAAATACAAGATAGCGGAAACCCTTGTAGAGGGAAAATATATCACTGACCAATGGAAAGAGTACTTTAAGGAGTTATTAGGTTAAGGAGAAAATGAGAAGTGTAATAAATCAGCAAAGCAACCTCAAGAAAGCCATAGAATGAAGGGAAAGCTGGAATTACGTAACAGTAGAAGAAGTTAAAAAGGTACAGTCGTGTTTAAATAACTGAAGAATATCTCCATGGATTTCCTGCTATCAGAAAGAGTTACACTAAACTTTAACTGGTAATGAAATCTGTAACTCCTTCTGATAAGAGGAAATCCATGGAGACATTCGTCAATTTTTAACTCAACCTGCATGTGAAAAAAACACTGTCCCAGATTTATTTGAACACGACTGTACTAGGACAACTGAAATTGGGAAAGGCACCAAGACCAAGATTAAATAATCGTGGGTACTGACACAAAAAAATGAAATCAAGACTGGAAGCTACGGAAATGAAATACCTGAGAAGAGTGAAAGGTGTCACCTTGCGACATAGAATAAGAAGTAGCCAGATAAAGGAAGAACAAGAAATAAACATAGTAACAAATCTCATCGAGGAGCGACAGCTAGCATGGTGGGGTCACCTACATAGGATGGAGGAAAATAGACAAGTAAAACAAATATGGGAAACAAGAAAAGTAGGCAAGAGGAAAAAGGGAAGGCCACAAGAAATGTGGGACAATGTTATAGGAAAAATACTAACAAGGAAAGAAAAAACAATAAGGGAGGCAAAGTCAATGACAAGTAATAGAAAAGAATGGTGTAAATTTGTGGATAACTAATTAAGTTAATTAAGTTAAAAAAGTATAAAGGTATTGTAAAACATGATGTATTTATTTTGTAAAGCCGACGCCAATAAGGTAAATGGCTCTTGATTTTATATATATATATATATATATATATATATATATATATATATATATATATATATATACAGTGTGTCCAAGATAAGGAGGGCCAGTATGGGGATCTCGGCAATGGTAAGAGATACAAATTTGGTTAAATGGGAAGAAAGTTACGCAATTAAAGGACTAAAAAGATGACGTCTAGAAATCCTTGATATGATTTTTCGTTTTTGAGATATCTCAAAAAAACCGAATTTTTGGATTTTATTTTTTATTTTTTTCTGGCGTTAATATTAAAGTTAGAGCGAAACTGATTAAATTTATTTATAGCAACTTTTAGTGGACTTAATGATTACGTTATCAATTTTTTTATCCGACGTTACATCTTCGAGAAACCATCATCAACTTCATTTTTTTAAATACGGTCCTGGTTTTTTGATGCCAAATTTGCAAAGTCCTTGTTACTCTAAATTCAACAATGTAGGGATATTAATGTTTAATTACGTTTCGAGCTTTTTTCTGATCATCATCAGAAAATTTTTTAGATGCGGACCTGCATTTCTTATAATTTTGTAAACATAAGTTCATACAGTAAGTTAGGCCTTTTTACATGCCGTTAAAATATTAAAATTCACAGCATAATGTCATAATTCTGATACATTAATTTAATAAGCAACCAATAACTATTAACAATAAACAACAAATAAATGAACAAAAGATAGACAGAAAGAATGAGAAAACGAGCCTTAAAACAATGTAATACGTATTTAACGTTTTGAAATAGAAGAAGAACTTAGGAGATTGGTTCTTGAAGCCTTTCAAAGTATAACGCCAGTATTGCTGAATAATGTTTTAGACTCGACAGTTAGATGTTATTTATGCATAGAGAATGATGGCAACCTTTTTGAATACCCTCTGTAAATTTAATACTTATTAAATGGTTTCGATGTTCGTTTTGTTATTATTTCTGACTATCTTTTGTTCATTTCTTTTTTGTTTATTGTTAATAGTTATTGGTTGGTTATTAAATTAATGTATCAGAATTATGACATTATGATGTGCATTTTAATATTTTAACGGCATGTAAAAAGGCCGAACTTACTGTATGAACTTATTTTTAGAAAATTATGAGAAATGCAGGTCCGTATCTAAAAAATTTTCTGATGATGATCAGAAAAAAGCTCGAAACGTAATTAAACATTAATATGTGGTGCATTGTTGAATTTAGAGTAACAAGGGCTTTGCAAATTTGGCATAAAAAAACCAGGATCGTATTTAAAAAAATGAAGTTGATAATGGTTTCTCGAAGACGAAACGTCGGATAAAAAAATTGTTAACGTAATCATTAAGTCCACTAAAAGTTGATATAAAGAAGTTTAATCAGTTTCGCTCTAACTTTAATATTAACGCCAGAAAAAAATAAAAAAGAAAATCCAAAAATTCGGTTTTTTTGAGATATCTCAAAAACGAAAAATCATATCAAGGATTTTTAGACGTCATTTTTTTAGTCCTTTAATTGCTCAATTTTCTTCCAATTTAACCAAATTTGTATCTCTTACCATTACCGAGATCCCCATACTGGCCCTCCTTATCTTGGACACACTGTATATATATATATATATATATACTATACAGATAGTCCCTCTCACAGCTTGTGTGGTTACATACACAGTAAAATGTTATTTCTTGACTGGGATAGGGGTTGGAAAAACTCCAATCTCAGTGCTACGCACAGGTACCAAGCTTTAATGGTTAGATTGAAATAAAACCACTTATATGTTTCGCCTGACGTTTCGTTTATATTTAAAACATTTTCAAAGGCTAACACCTTGTGGAACCAAAACACATGTTTTTTAAAGACATGTGAAGATATTCAAATTTGAACAAATTCATAAATATATATTCATATATACATATACTAAGAGAGACGGTTAAACCACAGCTGAAAGACCAATAAGGTGGGTTCCCAAAAGAACATAGAATAAAAGATCAGAACTTCTCGTTGCATCAAATAACAGAGAAAGTTATAGTAAAAATAAAAATCTATATCTCGGCTTTGTAGATATGGAAAAAGCATTTGATAAAGTTAAAAGGGGAGAAATATGGAAAAGTTTAAACAGAAAGAGAATCAACTAGGAAAAAATCCAAACGGTACAAAGTATATATCGCAGTACAACCAATATAGTTCGGACAAGCAATACTAGTTTAAAACCATTCTGTATCAACGAAGGAGTAAGACGAGGAGGAGTTCTGAGTCCTCTTCTCTTCACATGCGTAATGGACGAAATTAGCAAATACTCTCTTGAGGATATATAAAGTACGCTGGTATAATATGCAAGAAATCGACATTGAAATGTGTGTTTATGCTGAGGACGTAGTACTAATAGCCGCGAATAAGCAAGATCTTGGAAATAATCTGAAAGCATGGAAGAAAGAAGCTGCAAAATATGGACTAGAAATTAACAGGAAGAAGACGAAAACCACTGTAACAGCCTCGCAAGAAGAAAGTTTAGAACAAGTAAATAAATACAAAATCTAATGAAAAACGATACCCCAACAAGGGACCAACGAAGCGCAATTAAATAACCGGATTAAATCTGCTGGAAGAATGTTCTACTCCTTAAATAGAAGCTGCCTGAACACAAAGAAATTAGTAAGAGACCGAAAACCACAGTCTTCAACACAATGTATGTACTAATTTTAACGTTCGCATGCGAAAACTGGGTATTAAGCAAAAAACAGACGAACCGAATACAAGCATGTGAAATTAAATTCTTGCGAAGCATATTCGGAGTTAGAAGAATTGATAAAATTCGCAATACAGATATTAGAAAACAACTAGATACAACGCCACTTGTAAAAAGGATTGAAGAGCAGATATTAAGGCGGTTGGAATAAATTTGTCGAATGGACAGCAATAGTCAGGTAAAGAAGATATGGGAAGCTAAAACACAGAACAAAAACAGACGCGGACGACCCAAACAAACATGGAACCAAAGCATAATTGATCAGTTGATAAAAAGAGGGAAACATGGACAAAAGGCAGAACTCTGGCGAAAAATAGGAAAGACGCGAAATTTTACCAAAACCCCTAGAGCAAACTGAAAAGAGACATGCTCGACATGTAAGAGTATAAGAGGAAAAAATTATGATAATGATGATGATGATCTTATTGGATTAAACTTTTATTAAGTTATTTTAATTTTACTGTTGCCTTGGAGAATTAGCTTAGCTTCTATTACTTATAAGCTTTGCAAGAGATGCAACCGTAGTGGAACCATTTTGATGTTCTTTTTGTGTGTTATTGCGACACCGTAGCTGCTTTGTCAGATTCTCTATCTGTTCTTATGATACACTAACCCGGTATGTCAAACGTTTGATCTTCTAGTAAATGAGTTTCACTGATGCGTGCTACATCTACTTTATGTCTATTTAGAAATTCTATAAACATAGATATTTGTTTTTTAAGTCCATTGGCGTTTCAATTAGTTATTGTTACATTATTTATTACTCTTTCCTTATTACTTGCCATTGCTGAGTAAGTTGGCGACAAGTGACATAAACAATTCTTTAATTTGGTCCAGATAAGGTTCCATAACATTAATTATTGTTTCTATTAATGATGAGTCTTGGTTTTCCCTATCTGTGTATTCGGGTGTGTGATTTGTGTCTCTAGTTATAGTTTTAAGGGGTTCCTGTAATTTTTGACAGATGTTAGGAAGTGAGTTTTGGAATGATGGTTGCTGGCTCTGGTTGAGTTACTTTACTGTTTTGTATTTGCGAAGAATGTGTTTCTAGTATTTTTGTTAGGTAAGGGCATCCTCTATAGTTTGCTGTAGGGTCCTGGCCACAATTTGCGCATATCCGTTTTTCTTTAGTTGTCTTTTTCTTCATCGGGAGTTCGATGTTTAAGTGCTCTCCAGCGTATTTCACACATTTAGGATCCAAATGACAATACTTTTTACTATGCCCCTACCACTGGCAGCTATAGCATTGAGGAATTGGTCTAGATTTATGTCTCGGTTCTACATATACTACGTAGCAAATTCTGGTGATATTGTAAATATTCTTGTTGTCTATTTTTGGTAGCTGTATGATTGAAAAGTGGGATTGTTTTTCTCTCGGTTTAATATTCTTGTTACTTTACTTATTTGTAAATTATTGAATTTTTGTTTGCTTTCTATTTCAGTTTCACTAATAAATAGTGGCAAACCGCGTATTATCAATTCTGTTGAGGTATTTTCCGGATTTTTAAATGTGTGAAACTTTACTTAGTTTTCGTTGTAGAACTTGTAAGCTTTCTATAATGGTCTATGTCACTAACATTTGTTCTTAGGAACGAGCCGTTGTAATTTGTAGTAAAGTTTTTGTTCTTTATGACTTAGTTTATTTCTTTTATATTTTTTTGTAGTTATTTACATTATGCAAATATATCGGTGATATTTTTAATTTTTCTTGCATTGCTGTTATCACTTTTTGTCGTTTCTGTTGCTTCGGTAATGTCATTTTCATTGAGTTGATGGGGTAAATAGTACCTGCTTTGTGATATCAATACTTCGTTGTTTAGGATATACCTGTTATTTCCAGTATCAGCTTCCGGGGTTATTTGGTGTTTATGTTTTATTAGATGTTCATTGGGTTGCTTTTAATCTTGGGAAATGTCTCCGTGTTCAATTACAGTTTGTTACTATTGGTTCTATCGAATTCATCGAGTCTAGTCATTCAGGTAAATTATCATATCTTCAACTGAATTTGTCATATTAGTGTTGTCATTTTTAAGTAGTGTGGTATCATCCACACAATATGTTTTTTCGATGTTTTATAACAAGTTTGCTTGCCGAAATATCGGCTGAAATTCCTCATATAACCGGAATTTTTGTGTTTGGGTTAAGATAACCTACACACAGCCTGAGGGGTACGATAATATTAAATGTAACTTTCCAGGATTTGTATATTTATTTATTATTATTTTTTAATTCGCACTCCACCAACAGCCGTTAGGCCAATTGTAGGCGTCACTGTACATTTTCTGGGAACTTCCAACCCCACTAACGACTGTCATGATGGTATTATAACAACCGGGACCAACTTTTTTCCGTGGCAGTCGCACCACGAGGTGCCGGGAGAAGCAGCCGTGGAACTCCCATCCAAGTTCTAACCAGAGAGAGCGTTGCTTAACTCTGCTGATCGAACGTGGAGGCTTGTTCAAGCTACACCACCTGAGACCTTTATTTATTATTTATTTACACAGGGTTTTCATTAATTCCCATTTCCCAGTAACTAAATTTAAATTTGCCGCAATATTTTTTTTTTCGAAGGTTGGTGATATTGGTAATATCCCTAAACAAATTGCCAACGCGACATAGACGTTCGTCACATCTAACCTCTAAACTTCATACGTTTCGATTTACTGCTTAGAAGCAATTTTCGGCAGTTTTCAACGGCCCCGACCGAGCGAGTTTGGCGGCCGACGAGCCTCCGCTCGAGGACCCGCTACGCGAGGACCGTCCACGGCGATCACTAAAATTATATTCGCGTCGGTTTTAGAAATTTTCGGCAGATTTCAGGAGCTATTTAGTCTGTGTCATGTCTACGCCCCTGATAATTTTGTGTTATTGTATTTAGGGAGTATTGCCAATCGTGTAAGTTTGGTTGCATAGCATTTAGGGTGAATACATGGTCACGTGGGAAATGGGAATTAATGAAAACCCACAGCTAAACTATATTTCCGATTTTTTTTAGGTAGCACTAGAACTGTTAAACCAGTAGCTACAACTATACTCGACCATGGTCTGACCGCAACTCCCCATAAACTATAATCTGTACTTACAGTCTCATTTTGTTTTCACACCATGCAGTTTCAAACGTATTAAAATCGACGCGACCTTTTGATATAGTTATGTATTTACACAAAACCAAGAAATGTTGCTTCTTGCAAATTTGTAAACAAGCAATCTTGTTCGTGTTCCAAGCTATTTTTGTCTTGTCTTATACTTGCAGCGAAACGCAAGGACCTACTATCGAAAATACTGTTTATAACTTCATTATATGAAATTAAGGTTAAAAAACCTGTTAATAAAGAGAAAAAATACCTTCCTCGCGATGCTATCCTTCACGTGTATTTAAAATAAGAACAGTAATGCTAATATGTTTAAGAATTATCAAAATAAAAGTTTACAATCAGACCTGGATTTCTCTTTAAAATGCATGCTAATAATATTGAAACACTTTTGTTCAGTCTAACTTTAAACTTTGAAACGAAGCTTCTGTGTATAGAGTAACATATGGTAGTGGAAGAAATAAAAAAACTAAGAAAACCATTAGAAGAGATCACCGGAAGCTCAACATGCAGAGTAAATAAATGTTAACCCATCTATTAATTTTTGCAAGCTTTCCCAAAAAAAATCCACCTAAATATCTAAAATATTGACATTTACCATAACACTAAAATGTTCAACATTAACAATGCAAGATGTGAAGGACGCAATTAAATAGAGGTACGATCAGTTTATTTTCTGATTTTGTGTGAGTTATTCTGTAAATCGTAAACGTTCACGAAATGAAAGCAAGAATCTACTTGTTATTTTCTTCAGAAAGACCACCGTGTGTAAGTTGTTTGTATTTTTTTTCTAACGGTATAAAGATGAAAGGCGTTGCCCACGTCTTTCTTAATCTTAAAAACAAGAATGATACCAACAATGAGTGATAAAAAGACACACGCCAATTTAAAAAGCTACTGAAAAAATTTAGTTTCATAAAATTAGAAAAGACTATGCTGAATAATATTCCAAGGAATTTTATTTTAAAGTTTTCCGGTTTTCGATCAAGTTATTTCATACAGCTTTAAAAAAATTAGAAATAAAATCTAATTACTGGAAATTTAATACTAGTCAAAGATAGGTTAGATAATTTAGAAATTAATAAATGGTGAATTGGTGGAAATGTACAAAAGCCATTCTAAGAAGATGATACACGAGAACTTAGCACTCTTAAAATAACCCAATTGTTCATGTTATATTATTTTTAAGCGTTTACGAGATTCAACGTGCAAGTGAAGTATATATGTATAGCGCTACTATACGAAAGTATGTTAGGAATAAACAAATTAAATTACTGTTTAAAGCACTGCTGGAGTCTGTGGTTTGAATATATCACAAATTTATCACCACAAAATATTTAACAACTGCAAAATACGTATTTCCACAGCCACGCTGTCATCATCATTAGCTACGAAAAATTAACACAGCAACTGCCCTTCCTAGATACTTTAGTAATAAGAAATAAAAACAAGTTATAATTGGATGTCTATAGAAAAGAAATCAATGTAAACAGATTCATTTTAGCGGATTCAAATCATTGTTTTCAACACAAAATGGCTGCTCTAAATTTCTTAGTGCATAGACTGTTAACCTTTCCTTTAAACAAAGATCGATATACCACTGAACTTATGACCATAAAAAGCATCGCTCTGCACAATCGTTTCTCTTCTAAAATTATCGATAATTTGATTAGAAAACAAACAACAAAATTGCACTTTCGAAATCCACAACTCTCGTCAATCTTAGAAGTGAAGGACTCAAATACATGAAAATTCCGTTTCACCCTGCTACAAAGGGCCTAGCAAATATTTTTAAAGAATCGGGCCATAAAGTTGTGTATGGTTCAAACAACAATATTAGAAATTTGTTGGAAATCTAAAAGACAAACTGAGGACTTTAGAGAGATCTGGAATTTATAAAATTAAATGTTCCCATTGTGATTCTAAATATATTGGGCAAACATTTCGTAATTTTGGTACTAGGTTTAAAGAGCATTTAGTTCATTTTAGATTCAACAGATTCGAAAAATCGAGTATCGCCTAACATATTTACGAAACGGGTCATAGTATAAAAGAAGATGACCTAAAAATTGTAAAGGCGTTACCTTCAACAAAGCAACTAAATTTATTTATTTATTTATTATATTCAGATAAGGGCTGAAAGCAAACGTCTTATAATGCCCAAAGAAACAAATTACTACAATTGACAATAATGGTATAATAAAATTTAAAAAAATTATACAATACAATTTAAACAAATATCAATTGACATAATATATTAGAGATTGTCGTACTTGTTTTTGAAAGTATTAATCGATGGTGCACACACTACATCGGCTGGCAAGTTGTTCCAAGAGTCGAAAATCCTGTTAGGCAAGAAATGTTGTCTTGTCCTGGTTTTGAAATGTTCCTTTCGTAATTTAAACTCATGACCACGCAGTCGATCGTCTATGTTCAAAATATACAAATGCGAAAGGTCAATTGAGAACAGATTGCGAAGAATTTTGTACGTGACTATTAGATCACCTCGCAGTCTTCGGTCGGAAAATGAAGGAAGATTCGCCATAGATAGTCTCTCTTCGTAGGATGGTCTTATCCTTCCAAAAGGGATGCGAGTAGCGCACCTCTATACCTTCTCGAGATGATTTTTATCCGCAACCCAATCAGGACACCCGGGTGCGGTCCCGCGTATTCAAGATAAGGTCTCACAAAAGTTTTGTACAGTTTAATAAAAACCGGATACGACACGCAAGTAAAACACTTCTTTAGCAGAAAAAGTCTTTTGTTAGCACGATTACATGCCTCTATAATATGACGTAAGGTTCTTGTTTATTGGAACACCAAGGTCAATGTACAAATCGACATTTCTAAGCTCGATGTTATTGATGCTATAAGAAAGGCACGGATTATTTTTGCCGATATGAATCACCGCACACTTGGTGATGCGTAAAAGTGCAGTGGTAAGTCTGAGATATATACCAAAAATAACACTGGACCCAAAACGGATCCTTGTGGGACGCCACTAAGGGCATTTCTAGGAGTGGAAAACGAGTCACCTACCCGGACGGTAAAAGTTCTGTCGTTCAGAAAATCTTGAATCCAGAGTAAAAGATTGCCACGTATTCCAACATGATTCAGTTTATGCATTAGTCGTCTTCTGGGTACCCTGTCAAAGGCTTTGGCAAAGTCTAAGTAAATTACATCTGTCGGTTGCTTATTATCCAGACCCAAAGACCAATCATTAACGCATTGTTGAAGATTGGTGACTGTAGATCGGCCACATAGAAGGCCGTGTTGTTCGTTGGAATAACATTCCCCTTTAGGAGAAAGGCAGACATCTTTTCAACGATTATAGATTCCATAACTTTGCACACAATTGGGACCAGGCTTATAGGTCTATAGTTACTTGGGTTCACTTTGTCACCCTTTTTTCTTTTGAAAGCTTGGACATTTTTAATAATCGAGATGGTGGACCAATACCATCCTCCATCTTGTATAATTTGTTAAAGTTACATTGACCGTCGGCCATGTTCATTGGCCCTCAGCCACGCCACGCCCTCCGGGTCAGACAGTATAAATATATGTAAAATGCGCGGACATCGCCACTTTCATTTGTGATTTGGTCACGAGTATATCATTGTCTTTTTGCTGTGTTAGTTTTTCGTAGCTACTGATGATGACAGTGTGGCTGTCGAAATACTCGTACGTATTTAACAGTTGTTAAATTACTGGTATTAGCTAAATTGTTTAAACAGAAGATTCTCTTAGAAAATATTTATTACTGAGTGGTATGTTAAAAAACCTAGATGCATTTATCAATTGAAAAGTACCTACGATCACACAACAGAAAGTAACTACTAAAACCTATTATTAAGCGGCATAGTTAAAATTCTTGATAATCTTGTTTGTAAAGTTAATTATTTTAGAAATTATTTTTAAACCACGTTTAGAACTAACAGTAACAGTAAAACTGTCTTATCAACTTAAATATACTTCAAATTTTGTATAAACTAACGGAATGGCTGCTGCTTGAGCTTTCTTTAAATAAGGTAGCATTCATTGCCTTTTAATACATTAAGCTGCTACAAATATGCGAAAAATATCGTTAGTCTTCTACTAATAACATTTGATTGAGGATTCTCGTGTTTTATTACGTGGTATCTAAAAATTACTGATACCTTACGTGTCTCAATTCATATGCATTGACAATCTAATCTAAATAATACAATTGGGATACATACTTTAAAAGCGTGAATACCTATTTATTTTTCTTTACTATTAACCGCTTGTAATTTTTGTAGTAGATTTACTAACTGTTTATAACAGAGCTCATATATGCATACTGCAATGGAAAAAGGACTTACGTATAGGCTGCAACACAATTATACTATGAAAAAAACACTTTCGTTGAGTGCAGTAAAATTACGCTACGGCAAAAAATGGTTCCAATAGAAATACTTATAGAAAGACAAATACTAATACTTGAAATCTCAGTTTACTGCAAAGACAACGTAAATTTGTGCCTCCCCCGGAGTTTGAACCCGGAGCCGCTGATCGCTGTGATTACTACTCTGCCACTCTAACCACTAGGCCACCAGGGCGGTTATATATTTTAGTTGTAAACTTATATATATCTTTCCGCTGTATGCGCGTTGAAAAACGTACAATATCAGTCCTTCTCAGGACTAACCAGGAACACCTGAAGACGGGAGTAAAACAAAACTCCCGAAACGTTGTGTGATTTACACCCTAGACAGTGGAAAAACTCCGAAAAACATATCACAATAGACCACTGCCAAAAAATGACATTTAGTAGGGTTGCCTAACCAGCAGGTAGAAAAATTGTATTTTTATGAAATAAATGTAAATTGCCAAATGCGATTAATTATTTCAACTATTATATGGAAAATTACAAAATGAGTAACAGTATATTCTGTTTAGAGTTGAGCAATTTTTAAGTAGTTTACTTTTGGCTACTCACCTGAAGCATTTTTCTTTGAAGATGACGGACTTGAATTTTCAACAGATGAATCTCTACAGACAAATAAACAGGTTGTTTTTTCAATCGATTTGTATCTGAAGAATTGAGTGGTGGTATATAAAAACCTATTGGATTAGTAGAACAAATTAGTTGAACATGTTTTTATTGCCATATTGGCTAGTAACATGTATCTTTATGATTTGTGATCTTATTTAGATTATTAATCAAGACCCTTCCAAGCTCAGAAATGGAGTTTTTGGCGAGCACAAAGCTTTCAAACTGAACCCAATTAAACACACGATTGAAGAACAAAGGGTTTCCGATGCGGTCTTAAAAAGACAAACACGAATATCAGACATGAAAAAATTGAAACTGATCGTTCGGCACACATTGGGAGCTAGACAAAGGAGAGATAAATGCAAAATAGACAATGTACTCGAGTAGATAAAAAAGCTGAGATGATAGTAAAACTAACACATTGATAGAATGGAGAATAGCAGAACAAAAAAATTATAAAGAAATTATCTATCTCTAAGGAACAAGAGTTTTTTATAGGCTACGGGAAAGCTAGCAGGCCAAGGAACGACTTACCTGGTTGTTGCAATGTGTATATTTTAACCTGAAGTTTGTGAATCTGCAATCTGTTTCACAATAAAAGCCCAATGTACTGAAGTAACGAACTGTTATAATGGGCGAAACATATTTTACATTAATCCAATTGATCTCAGTCGGCTCAAGTTATAGGAGACTCTAGGAATTATCTTGGTCCTGACGTCACCTTACAATACACAACAAGGAAATGCAAAATTACGTATCGTGGTGCAATCTACGATCGGCAAATTTAGACGACCTCAAACAGGACTGGAAATGTTGAGAAACAATTGTCTAAAATTATTGTGAGCTGAGTATGGTTGGATTCTTAAATAAGTCCTAATTTTTCAACATTCACATGGCAAATGTTAAGGTATACAAAACAATATGGCATAAATATATATATAATCAAGTTCCTTATTTACCCGTTTGGGTGTAAGGATTGTATTACAATTACTTCTACTTTGCTAACATTTTGTATTATTATCTTTATCACTTTCACACACTTTTCTTGATTCAACTCGATATGAACTCTTTCCAGTTTTTTCTATCTTCTACTATTCTTTTCGCTTCTGCCCAAGTTTTTCCCTTTTTCTCTAGTATTTTCTCTATTGTCACATCCCACGTTTGCTCTGGTCTTCCTCTTTTCTTTTTTTCTGTCATTTTTGCCTCCCAAATCATCCTTGTCTGTGCTCATCTCTCCATTCTCTGGAGATGTCCCCACCATCCAAGTTGTCGTCGTTCAATATACTCTTCCACTGGTTCTATGTTGAGTTCTTCTCATATCGCCTCATTCCTGATCCTATCTCTTTTGGTAACGCCCTTGACTCTCCGTAGGAATTTCATCTCTGTTGCTCTGATCTTACTTTTTTCTCGTTCGGGTAAGACCCATGATTCGCACCCATACGTGAGGACTGGTCTGTATATCGCCTTGTATACGTTCATCTTTGTTTCTCTTGATATTTCTTTTTTGTTGATGAGGCCTTTGCTCAAGGCATAGTAAACTTTATTGGTTGTCTCTATTCTGTTCCACTCCTTGTTTCCCTACGTCGTCTATGGTTACTCCTAGATATTTAAAACTGTTCACCTGTTCTATTCGTTCGTCGTCTATTCTAATTTCCATTTCTTTCTTTTCCCCTGCTATTACCATGATTTTTGTTTTCTTCTTATTCATCCTCATTCCATTGTTTGTTAGGACTTAATTCCATACACACAGGTTTTTCTTTAATTCGTTTTCACTTCCGGCTATTAAGGCTATATCGTCCGCAAAGGCGCACTCTGATATCTCCACTTTTTCAAGACTTCTCTATCCCACAAACCAGGGTTTCGTTCTTGAGTTTACCGTTCTTATTAGTTTGTCCATAAAGATGATAAACAGCAGCGGGCTGAGGCTTCCTTCTTGCCGGACCCCTTCCTTTGTATGGAATATGTCTGACTCTCCATTCTTACGTATTACCTTGTTTCTAGTCACTCGGTACAAGCATTTGATTACTCTTATTAATTTATCATTAACCTTTTTCTCTTTCAGGCATTCCCACATTTTAGTTCTTGGTACCCGATCAAAGGCCTTCTCCATATTCATAAATGCAAAATAAAAATTTTTTGACCTTGCTAATGATCTATTTATAATTTCTTTTAACGTGAATACGTGGTCTTGTGTACTTCTCCTTTTTCTGAATCCTCTTTGTCCTTGTAGTAGTGTTGGCTGTACTTTTTTTCTTAACCTTTTCTCTATAATTTTTTCAAACAACTTCATTGGAGTGTTCAATAATATTATGCCTCTGTAGTTATTACAGTCCGTCGCATCTCCCTTTTTATAGATTGGGAGTATTCGCCCTATTTTCCAGTCTTTGGGTATTGTCTCTTCCTGCCAGATTCTATTGAATATCCTCAGTAGCATTCGCTCTCCACTGTCTCCCATGTTCTTCATCATTTCCGTCGTGATTCTATCTTCGCCAGGTGCTTTGCCATTTGCAGTTCCTTTATCGCCCCTACCAGTTCTTCCATTTTAATTATGTTCTCCTCATCTCCTGCTCTTTCTTCTAATTCGTTATCAGTGTCTTGGGCCCGTTCTCTTTCGTCTTCTGTTTCCGTTACAAGCAGCTTTTGGAAGTACTCTTTCCATCGTTCCATGACTTCCTTTTCTCTCCTCAATATTTCCCCTTTTTCGTTTTTTATGGCAATTATTTCTGTATTCCTATTGTTTCTCAGGCTCTTTAGAACTTTGAAAAATAGCTTCTGATTTCCTTTGCTATCTTTTTCTAATTTGTCTCCGAACTCGTTCCATGTCTGTTGTTTGGCTTCTCGGATGATCTTTTTAACTTGAATTCTCTTATTTTTGTACTCCTCATAATTCTCCTCTGTCCTGTTGTTTAAGTACTTTTTCCACTTAGTTTTCTTTAGTCTTACTTGTTGTTTTATTTCTATTGACCACCAAGCTGTTTGTTTCTTGTTGCTTTTTTCTTTGTGTGTACCACATACCCTCATGGCAGCTCCTGTGACTATATTTTTGAATATTTTCCACACTTCTTCCGTATCCTTGTTCTCTATTTCAATTATGATGTCTCCTATTTCTCTCTCAATTGTTTCTTTGAATTTCTTGGCTTTTTCCTCATTCTTTAATCTATAAGATCTTATTGTTTCTCTATTTTTCTTAACTTCTTTCTTTTTTACTTTCCCATACCAATAGGTATAGGGAAGTCTTGGAATCGTGAAAATTTTGGAAATCGAGATTTTCACAGAAATATCCGTTTTGGGCCTCTAGGGACCCAAAAAACTGGTTTTCAAAAAATGTCTGTCTGTGTGTGGGTGTGTGGGTGTGTGGGTGTGTGGGTGTGTGGGTGGGTGACGCTCCTACAGCCGAAAGTATTGCTCCGATTTTGATGCGCTTTGGAATGCGGGGGTGTATCGAAAATTCATCGACAAAATAAGCTTTTCAAAAAAATCCGAAACCGGAAGCGGAAGTTACGCATGTTTTTTTGGTACGACTGTTTTCGTGATTAAAATTTTGAAAATTTTATCGCGGATAACGATAGAGGGTCATAAGACAAATCTGCTAGTTTTTTGCCGAACTCGCTATGTTTAAAATGAAGGGCGCTATTATTCTTTGAAAATTTTGAGTTTAACGCCCTATTACTCAAAAACGGATGAATCGATTCAATTGATTTTTGTTTTCTGAATAGTATATGAAGGCTAACATGAGGTGATATAAAAAGTGTTTTGAAAAATATTAAGGGGCCTAAATTACAAATTTTCAAAATTTTGGAAATTTTCTAAAAATCATTTCTCAAAAACTGCCCACAGGAATTTGTTTAAACTTCATACACTGATAGACCCCGAAAAGGGCTATCGATCTATTTTTTAAAGAATCTCATGAATTATCTGTGGCGCCCTCTACGAAGCTTTGAAGTTTGAAAATTTAAACCTCTTTAATTAATAAACAAAACAAGATAGGTAGCTGGGGTTTCCACTGAATTGCTCAGGGCATAATGGAGCATATGAATATGCAAAAAAATATTACACTCGTGGATATATGTAAGCGCACCGGCCCCCTCCCCCCTCTATTTTTGAAAAATAATTTTTTTATTCTAACGGTTGTTATATTTTTGCGTCAAAGAATCTTTTTCCGCGAAAATAAAAAAATCGATTTTGTATGCCCTAGAAAATATAATTTCCAGGTACTTAGAAAATTTCACCTCGGTGCTACAGCCGTTTTGACGAAAATAATACATAAACTAGCACAGTGGCGGCTTGTCCACTTGGCGCCATCTACAGAAGCTCGGTGGTCACGTTTTGAACTACACATTCTTTTATATTTACTCGTAATTTACGTGAAAGTGTAAACGCTTATCACGGTGAAGACGTGAGTCATCGAGTTGAAATTTTGATATGTTGTAAAGACTGTTGAATAAAGACGATATGAACAGTTTTGAGTATGGGAAAGTCCAGGGAGGTAGTCACGTCCACTTTTTTCATCATGGTATAAATATACACATCTAATAATGAAAGCAAGCAAGTGTGTTCAATTCAACCAGCTTCGTTTTCCAGGAACCATACTCGAGAAGATCGGAATAACGAATACGGTAAAACAGGAGTTTTGTACCATTTCAATTCTCTGAGACATTTCAGGGTAAAAATTGGTCTAAATGTAAAAGGACAATAACAAATTGCTCTGGTATTAGTCGATAAGAAGTGCATGTGAAAATAAAGAAGCATACGATTTCAGTATTTTCCAAAATAGTAGAAATTTGTGTATTATATATCTAAAATTACAAATTGATATATAAACAAATAATGAATGTTTTTAGACTGCTATTTTCTAATAAAATCTGGAAATTAGTTTTTTGAAAGACAGAGGTTTCTGATATGTGTAACGTATGGCACAGTAATAATGAAGCAATAGTATTAATGCTTAGATTGTCAAGGCCTGATGCTTTGCTACTAATTTCATTGATGCCGTTAGAAACAGCAATATTGCCAAACGTGGTGAAGCAAAGAAAGTTTGGAAAGCTGGCAATTTTATTATTTTAGTAGAAATGGAGATATTCAGAATTAACACAACCAAGATGGAAGATATAGAATTTAAATTGAATGTTCAAGTTTATTAAGTATTTTTTTTATTTGTGGATTGTATAACTTTTAGGCTTTGTGAATTTAAATTCCTTATACTTTTGTAGTAACTTTAATATTCCGGCAGTTTTTAAAAATTTGTGTATGTTTTATCCTCAAGTTCTATTGTTAGTTTTAGATTAGCAGTTAACTAAGCCATTTTCTTCTCATTGTTCAAAGCAGAGTTAACGGTAACCTATACACTAACTATATCTAAAATGTGAAAATTTTGATATAGTACTGTTTCGTTTATATTATAAGTTCATCACCAAATGGTCAACGTGCCCTTGCAGCTGTTTATTCCGGAGTACTGCCTCAGTACTGCTATGAGTATATGGTCTTGGAGTGTTAGTAATTTCAAGTATTGTTTGTCGCACATTCTTTGAAGCTGGATGCTATGGTATAGTTACATTTTCAGTCATTAGAGCGAAGATCTGGTCCATTAAAGGCATACGAACAAATAAACAAACAATAACAAAATAAGAAATACATTTATGAGGAAAAGATAGCTGACATCTTGCCAACAAATTCACATTTATCTCTCTACATATCTATAATCCTCTTACCTTTCCATTGCTGACAGCGAAAGCCAGTGGCGTATATAACAATGTATTTAGGGAAGAGACATGCCAGAATTTGTGACTCTCATTTTTTTAAATGCGCAGCAGGCGAAAATTGGGTTAAACGGTCTAAAATGAAAAGTCATGGTTTCGACCTGCAATAATATTTACTTGAAAAATAGGCTTACTTAACAATTCTTTTCATTCGAAGGAAAAACCTACACAAACATAGTTTTTTAAGTATAAACGAAATGAAACAGAACTCCTTTTATATACGCCACTGGTGATATCGCATCCATTTAGGAGGTAGTTGCACAATAAACAAAATGCCTCTATTAATATTTTCCATCAACAGAGGTTTCAACTTATTGTGTTACGACTCTTCACGATTTTCTGTATTAAGAAATCTATTTTTAATACAACCAACAACATCATGAAGAGTTTTTTCGCATCGCTATTGCTACCTTGACTTTCCATCGCGCATGCGGTCTTTATTATTTCATCTTTTTCCATGGAACCCATTCGTATATTCTTTGAGGCCATCTTGTATCGATCATTCTTCTATGGTGTCCATACTAAAGCAATTGTTTTTGTTCAATTACGCCGACAATTAATTCCTGTACATCCATACGTTCTATAATGTTTTCATTGCGTATTTTGTCCAAACGGAATACACCGCAGATCTTTCTGCAGCCTTTCATTTCAAGCGATTTTAGTCGTCGTTCACATTTTTTATTTATCGTCCATATTTCTGAACCCTATGTCGAACAAGAAACCTTTCCGACTTTTAGTATTTTGATGTAGTTAGAAAAATTAGGATAAATGTTAGCAAAATTACTTTTCTCAATTAATTGCCCTTATAGGTAGAATAAAAAATCCAAGAGTTCGTGCTGTACTCGAGTGAAATAGATAAAGAGCAGTCTGCATAAAGTAACTATATTAGTTTTTACAATACAAACCAATATCTCTTAAACTAAAATCGAGTACACATAACGTAGTTACACAAATTAACAAAGGAGACGCTCCTTTGTATTACTCGATGTTTTCTCAGTGCCTGTTAGGCTAGGCAGCCAAATCAGCCACTTTCGTGGACTTCACTGATAGTACGCGTCCGGGATGCGTATACGTATTCTGCAGCCGAATAACATCCATTACACACAACCATTACATAGTTTATTCCAAAACCATAGGGCCAAGCAAAACAGAAGTAAACTATAGAAGTGTTGAATTGAAATACGTCTGCACTTTACACAAGCACTACGAGTAAATACTACAATTTCTTATACCAACAATGACATTAATTATAACAACAGCGATTTATATTAGACATTATTAAAGCTTGAGCCGAAAATCAAAAGCGTTTCCGTATGGCACGTAGCTCACACTTTAGAATTTTGCAATTTATATTGCATTTCTTTCTTCCTTTTGTACATGTAATGTATTATACCGTTTCAGTTGAAAAATAAAGACCGGTATTATTATTATTGTCTTCTTTATGACAAGATTCTGTTTACTTTTTCCATTAGACGAGATTTTTACCAGGTCCAATTAGATTCTACTACATATTTTTGATTTAGAAAATTTTTCACAGCACGTTGGTAATATAATTTATTTGTATTTGTGTGAGGAGGTGCTATTTAAATTTAATTGTGAAATGTATTTTTTATTAATTTGGTGTGATAGTTGTTGTTAAAACGATGAGTGGTATCATTGTGACTTGTTTTTGTGTCCAAATTCTTCCTGTTTCTAACGGTGCAAAATTATATTTTTCTTAAAAGGTCCATAATACTTTGCTACAGATATGATTAAACACGAGTAATTGTAAAACCTCCAGGTTAAATCAAATTGAACGGTCTTGTTCTTTCTAACGGCATACCTTTGAGTAATCGAAATATGAGCTGAGTATAATTATTTGTATCAATAACAAGCACCATCACAATATATTCGTAACCACTACCCTTCCATTAGATTAATAACACTTTCTACGTTACGTAATCAACGAGGTTTTGGTTGATTTCTGGTAACATAATATTTTTTCTTATTTTGGTAAAGAAAGTATTCACTTTCTGCACTCTAATTTCAAGTTCTAATAGTAGCGATTAGTCAAAACTGATAAATACCAATTTTTGGGAAAATCTCAAATTGAAAAACTCATTGTTTTTAAAAATGCGGGACCGTCGTACGAAGAATAGGAAAACTTCTGTGAATGGAACATGCGTTCTCCAGTGGCATTATTTCCACACTCGTAGTACAATACACTATAAGATAACTTGTCATAAAGCTGAGTTTCGTCTATCTACCTCTTAATTAGTTATAGTAAGCCATTTCCAACGAGCCTCCAAGAGCTGGAAGGTGCCCCGCAGCATCATTGCACGCCAAATGATTTGAAATACATTTCTTGCACTTAGATCACCATCAGGCTTGATTCAAAATCAGCACTTATATGCTTGGGAGAGATAATTATTCAAATTTCCTTGCCAAAACCTATAATTTTCTAAATTATAACCTCACAAAGAGGAACCGATTTTTATTGGTTATCAAGTAAAAAATCACAGGAAGAATTTTATTATGAGCACCGACACTGGCCAGTATTGGATATAACTGATAGATACTACTAGGAACGGCATCGGAAGCTTTATCAATGATCCGTATCCTTGTCTTTTCTAATATTAGAATATTTTCTATTGCTTCGAACAACGGCAAACGATCTTCTCCAGCTGCATTGCTTGCTAAAAGTGAGCTCTTCTTAAACTTCGTTAATTACTTAGGAAAGACAAAATTAATTTGGAGACAAAACTAAATTACATTATGCACCTAAGTATTGATAATGATGAACATACCTAAAACTTATTCGGCAACATTAACTCCTCACTACTAGCTGGCTCCTTTGGAAGGTCTTTCATGGCATACTTGACATTTTTTTTCAAGCACTTGTGAATGAAAAATTTAGATGTTAATAGATTAGACGTTAGCTTTTCCAATAATGTAAAGTTAATTTTAAAGAACGTTTTAGTACTTTATCTAATAAAAGAAAATAATTTTCTATTTCTTACTTAGTTATAAAACTATTAGCACAATTTTTTATTTTTATTTTCAATCCTCGAATGTAGATAAATGCAAACTACACCCTACTTTTAAGACAAATACAGCGGTTTGCATTTTTTTCGAGCCGCGCTTGACACAGGAAGAAATAGCTTCAGTGGCATTATCCTGTCAGGATACGTAGCAGTAACGCGCCGCAGGGGTGAAATCTTTTCTGCTGCGTACTTGTAAACTGGTTCGCGCACTCTTGTGTCCAATTATTGCTCGAAAGAGCTGACCCCTGATGTACAAAGCCCTCAGTCAGAACCGACCAGCCAGGATAATATCGCCCGGAAAAAGGACGAGAGAGCGGAAGAACGGAAGAACTTTTAATATTTTAATACCCGCGCTTTCGCAGTTTAGGACTACAAACCGGCGCTGGCGATCGCGCCTTCCCGCCCAGGTCATCGATATTTTTAATTAAGTTCGGGACCAATCTGAGAGGTTAATTGAGTTAAATCAAGCTGGCTCCTGGCCACACTCCTCGCCCATCCACCGAAACTCGGAAGGAATGGACGAGAACAACCAGAGAGTAGATATTCATATATAAATATATAAAACTTCCATTTGGAAAATAGCGCTCATAACATATTCAGCAGCGGACAGTGTTTTGCGAATGCATATACAATCCTTATAGGAGCAACTGACTCGTCCTGCGTCCTTCCGAGCGGCCCCAGTCGAGGAAGTGAGCGTTTCGGACGTGACAAAATCTCCGCAGGGACTTTGATGGTGCTCGGTCTCTCTATGAAGAAAAATTGCAGCCCAAATTCGTTCATCAGTCAACTTCATTTCCAGAGTGAATATCTTGAAGGACTGACTTGTAAGGTTGGAAAGGCGCGAATGAGTGGGATCCTTAGCCAGGTAGACAAACATCTTGAGTAATAAAAGGAATATTTTACACACCGAGCCAATATCAGTACCATATAATACGTTGTGAGTTTTATTTGAGGTCATGACTAGTTGGTATGAAATGCGTGATGTGATAAGATTTTTAACAGCAGGATTTACTGGTCTCGGGACGCATAGAAAAATGTTAAAACTGTATGGAAGCATTATTACAAGAAATTTGGGTCAACATAGACCAAAAAAGGGATGTGATCAATATCCACGTAACAATTATATAAAGAATAAGCAGGTAGCGCCAAACGTAAATAATGTAATTATTTAAATGACGGGCGTTAATACACCGAAAATCTATTACAGCCTCCGTAGGAAGGATTAAATATAAAATAAAGCGGATCGACATAAAAATTAGATGGGGATTTATGTAAATAAATACAAAATATTCAATGCACGAATATATATAAGAATTTATTATAACCAGAAAAGGATTTAATCAATTAAGAGCCGTTGGTACCGATTAGGCGAAATTTAGAGTCCTAGCTAGAATAAGTATGTCTGGCGAATTCCAGTTATGCGACGAAGCCTTGTCGAATAAATGCAATCGTAAAGCAGGTACAGCTCATAATACTCAGAAGTACTCCGCAAAGGCTTGTAATATTTTAAATTTCCAACTTTTGTTTTGGTCAGGATGAATTTAACTCATTTTCATTTTCATATTAACTAATTTGCGTTTCATAGGTAGTTCGGAGCGAAAGTTTGGTTTAACTTCGAGTGAAAACAGATTAAGAAAAGTCAAAATAACATAATTAGTATACAGTGTCCGCCAAAATGTCGGCATAATATGGGAAACATTTTTATTTATGATTTTTCAAAAAAACTTTTTACGTCAATAGTTTGTGCTTGTCTAAAAACCTATTTAGCCCCTATCATATATACCGAGTGGTTTTTACTTATTTAGAAAATGGAGTTTTTCGAAATTGTCAAAAGTGTTATTTTTCGGAAATCAAGTAAAATTTTAGAATGTGTTATCTTTGGGTAACTGAACAATCTCAAGGCCAGAACACACCTGATTTTTTTTTAACTTTAGCTAAAAATAATTTTTCAGTTTTTTCAATATTTTTCAAAATTTCACATACCGAGACATAATATTAAAATTCAATGTTTTTATGTGAAAGCCCTTAAAGATTTATAATTGGGAAAAATAATGTGAAATGTTAATTACTTCTTTAGATTTTTTATTATTTACCGAAAAGTAGTATGTTTGCATAATTTTTACGTTTTTTATGCAAGGCGCTTTTTAGGAGAAATATTTAAATGGATTCTAAAAATTCGAATCTAGCCCTATTAATGAATTACTGTTACAAAAATTTTGTAAATGTTCTTTTACAGTTGAGAAGATTTTTCTTTATCCAATTTACATGTTCTAAAAAATCTCCTCATTTAGACAACTGTAAAAGAACATTTACAGGATTTTTATAACAGCAATTTATTAACAGGGTTAGATTAGTGTTTGTTGAAGCCATTTAAATAGATATTAATTACAATTGAAAAATATTTCTCCCAAAAAGTGCATTGCATAGAAAACGTAAAAAATATGCAAACATACCACTTTTCGGTAAATATTAACAAATCTAAAAATGTAATTAACAATTTATATTATTTTTTCAATAATAAATCTTTAAAGTCTTCACACAAAAAAATGAGAATTTGAATAGTAAGTCTTGGTATGTGCAATTTCGAAACATATTTAAAAAATTGAAAAATGAATTTTTAGCTAAAGTTAAAAAAAATAAGATGTTTTCTGGTCTTGAAATCGTTCAGATAGCTAAAGATAACACACTCTAAAAAAACTCGTTGAAATCTTACTTAATTTCCGAAATATAGCACTTACTAGATTTTGACAATTTTGAAAAACTCCATTCTCTAAATAAGTAAAAATCACTCGGTATCTATGATAGGGGCTAAATAGGTTTTTAGCACAAATTATTGACATAAAAAGGTTTTTTGAAAAATCAAAAATAAAAAAATCTCATATTATGCCGACTTTTTGGCAGACACTGTATAGTAAGTGGAGATGAATATTGGGTTCATCATTTTCAATCCGACTGCAGACAATTGGCTAAAGAATGACGTTATCCATCATAGTCAAAAAGAAAACAATCAAGCTGGAAAGTTAATGCTGACTGCCGTTTGAGATGAGGAAGGAGTAATTTTAGAAATTCACTCGACTACAATAGTTTCATAATACCGGGTGACTATCAATGATTGAGATTTTTTTTCTTAGGTTGGCACTGTTTATGTTGATAGCACTGTAAGTCTATGTCAAATCCAATGTTCGCAGGTTAGGTTTTGCGTCATTCTGTGTCAAAACTGACGCAAAACCTAACCTGCTAACCTCGAATTTGACATAGACTCTCAGTGTCACCAACATAAACAGCGCCAACCTAAGAAAAAAAATCTCAATCATTTATAGTCACTCGGTATGTACAACCTTTAATTTGATTTTTCTTTTCCTAAACCCAGCTACCGATCCCCGCCTGGAACCGATTTCGCATTACTTCATGGGGGTGCGGGCTTCAATTAAACTATTAATGTCAACTATGTGAAACCGGAACGCCCGAACCGGGAGTCGAACTCTCTCCCAAGTGATCGAGTTTCCACTGTGGCCTCGACTGCAAGGGGTGTAGGGGCTGGCTCACCGACGCCTCTTTCCCAATATAACCTACTAAAAACAAACTGAAGCCAACCATAATCATAAAGCGAAGTGGACCTCTGTCAAAAAACACACTGCCAAATGCATTCTGCTTAGGGAAACAAACACAATACTACATATGCACGATTAGATGAATACCAGAAAAGGTAATCACTAATCAACATATTTTTCTGGCTTTCTAAATTTCATAGCAGTGTTTAGTTAGGTATAAGGACGCCATATATGGAGGGTATTGGAAGAACTGTAGACAAATCAAAAGCCTCAAAGGGCGCTTAAAGGTATGAATAAAAGCGTGGTAGAAGTAATAATGCCCAATGAACAAACTTCACATAAATGTAATAGAGATAAATGGGTGAAACACGGCGACAGCCTAAGCCCACTGTTCTTTGCGGTGTATGTGAATAGCGAAATTAGAAAATGTAAAAATATGGCTATCAGAACAAGACTAAGAATCTAGAAGAAAAAAGAATGAGAATACACGTCAATAAAACGAAAATATTACATGTAAGAGGACGAAGACACATAGAAGGAATATGTCGAAAAGTCTGAGCAGCTCGGACGAATAAAAATAATGATCATCGAATAGAGGAAGCAAATAATAATAAAATAAGTAAGGCCAATGAATTGAACTACTACATAAATAATTATGCATATTTAAAAGACAATATACATTACTACATTGTTGTACGGATCAGGCACGTGCATCATCCTCGAAAAACATTGGGCAAGAGCAACAATAACCGAGAAAAGTACGGAAAGTAACTGATCAAAACAAAGAGGTTACAAACAGCAGTGGAAGAGAAGATCTATACCAACAACCAGTGACAAAGAAATCATTAAAGTAGTATAAACAGATTATTCGCATGAATACAGAGAAATACCTCAAGATAGGTAAAAAACTAAACGAAAGAAGAGCAAGAAGCAGACCCCAGTCTATTGGAACAAGTACATCAAGACGATAGAGAGTAAGGAAACGGAGAAAGAATATCGAAGAAGTTCGGATAATGGTGAGAAAGTGTAACAGCTACAAAAATGGATAATGGGTTCAACACAGTAAGGCGTAAATGAGAAATGAAAAAGCAGAAGGATATTCTCTATAATTTTTAGTATATTTTACAATACAGTATGTTATTTATAATGCGGATCTGTGTTCTTACGACTATATTTTGTACATTCCGTATGTGTTATTAAGGACATCATTAGTACATAATCAAATATTGCCCATTGGGAAATGAAAAAAAACCATGGCGGGAAATTGTAGAAAGTGTTTTTCTGAACTAAAAAGAACGGACAAAATATTGCCATGTGATGGCATGTGCGACAAAAATTACCATTCAAAATGTGTGAACATTGGCAGTGACGATTATGCGTACATTACGAGCAAAAAGTGGATCGGTTGGTTTTGTGAGCAGTGCGCCGATAAGAAGATTCATAATATACGGAGTGTATTAGAGAAAATGAAAGAAGCTTGAAAGAGTGTATGTGGAAGATTAAGTGAACAGAACGAGAAACTGAAGGATCAATCACAGAAATTAGTTGAGCTACACGGAATTATAAATTCGCGCAAGGAACAGATACAAACCAGCATTTAACAAGTAATTGAAAAGCAAGATACGGCGGAAATGAGTTATACTAAAAAACTTAAAATTAAGAAACACGATCCAGTTCTCTTAATAAAGCCGAAGAATCAAAAGCAAACAAGTACGGACACGAAAAAGGAAATAAAAAAATCCATTGATCCTACTGACTTAGAATTTTCAGGACTTCCACATGTTAGCAAAGGTGGTATTGTAATAGAGTGTAAAAATAGAAAGGCAGTGAACAAAGTACAAGAAAAGATAGCAAGCAAACTTGGAGAAAATTATGAAGTAACCATTCAGAACAAAAGATTACCTAAGATCAGAATAGTTGGACTAAGCGAAAAATTGTCATTTGAAAACATAGAAGATAAAATAAGAAGTTAAAATAATTATTTAGATGTGCAAGAAGCTGACTTTAAAGTAGTACATATTAAATAAAATAAACGTCAAGCTGAAAGAAGATATTATACGGTACATGAAGAAGTTAATGCGATGGCGTACAGGTTAATGATGAGAGAAGAAAAATTAAACATTAGTTGGGATAGATGCAGAATTTACGATGCTGTAGAGGTCACCAGGTGTTTTTCGTGCAGTGGGTTTAATCACAAAGCCAGCGAATGCAGGTCAAACAAAGGTTGCCCAAAATGTTCAGGGTCACATCTATCGAGTGAATGTCGAGCGACAGATAATAACCTAAAATGTGTAAACTGTGAACATGCAGTGGAAAAATTGAGAATGAATTTAGACACAAATCATCCAGCTTGGAGTACCGAATGTGCAGTTTTTAAACGTAAATTGAAACAAGCTAGAAGCAAAATTGAGTTTTTAGAGTAGGCGAAAGAAGTTCTGAAATCATATATTTTAATCCCCAAAGTATATTAAAACATATAGAAGAATTAGAAATTTTAATCTTATGGAGGCGCCCAGCGTTGCTATTCTTAAGTGAAGCTCGCATTACAGGGTATAGTACAATAAGGTGTAATTCTCAAAGTCGAAAGACCGGGGCCGTAGTTATAGTGTTAAAAAACAATATCGAATTTAGGGTAATATCGAATATCACATATAACAAGAACTTACGGCTACTTTCAATCTGTATAATAAAAGGGTTTCATCAAGGTATGTATACGGTAGTGTACCATTCTCCGAGCTCAAGCGACGGTGAATTTTTAATGAAATTTGAAGAATGGTGTGACGAATATGTATCAGACCGCAGCAAACCTTTAATTATAAGTGATTTTAATATTGACATGTCCAAAGACAGTTTCTATGCGAAACGTTTAACAAATCTAATTCAACATCTAGACATGAAACAATTAGTTCGCGATTATACAAGGGTGACTGAAACACATTAATAGATTTGGTAATAACTAACATTTCGAATTTTAAATGTTGATGTCCTAGATTTACCGAAGATCACTGACCATTGCGGTATAGAGGTCAGATTTCGTAAACAATGCATAACCAACGAGTTTAAAACGGTGCGTAGGAAATTCTTTGATGACTATTCAGAAACTGCTTTATTGAATAAATTGGTTAATTATAATTATGATATGAGTAAAAATGTACACATTGCAGCCGCAGTCATTGTTCAGTCTTTGCATAATTGCTTAGCTGACCTGATTACGTACCGCATTAGCAAGGTAATGGATTCATACACATGATTTTCCACAGATTTGCAACAATTACAGGAATATCGGGACACGTTATACGAAAAGGCTAGATTATCTGCAAATGCAAATGATTGGAAACATTATAAAGAAATCAGAAACAAATATAGCAATTTGATTAAAGACAAGAAGAATCGCTACTGTGAAAATAAAATTAAAGAAAGTCAAGGCGATTAAAAAAATATGTGGAAAATTATTAAACATATTAAAAAGCCGAAAGCAGAATTTACACCAAAAAACATTGTATTCCAAGGAGTAGAAGTAACCGATTCTAAAGAGATAGCTGAAAATTTTAACCAATACTTCATAAACAGTGTTGTCGACATAAATCGTGATATACTAAACACCGATTTTGAAGAGGCATTCATACCTGATCCTGTTAACATCTTTAAATTTAAGGAGATTTCTGTAATCAATCTTGAGAAAACTATAACGAGCATAAAAAGAAAGGGTAGCACAAATGGCATTTCTGTTCAGGTTCTAAGAGATGCATTGCCAATTATAGGAAATCCTCTGGTAAAATTAATAAATGAGTCGTTAAGGAGTGGAATTTTCCCAGAATCCTAGAAGAAATCCAAAGTAATTCCTATCAGAAAAATCGTGTGTACAAAGAAATGTGAAGAATTTAGACCAATTAATACGTTGCCAGTGTACGAACAAATTTTAGAAAAAGACCAATTGCAAGAGTTTATCGAAGCAAATAAGATTATAAGTGGCAAACAATCCGGATTCAGAAGCAAACATTCGTGTGAAATGGCATTAAATCTAGTTTTAGCGAATTGGAAAAGTGAACTTGATCAACAGAAAAGTGTAGTGGGAGTGTTTCTAGATTATAAGCGTGCTTGTGAAACAATCGATAAAAAAAATTGATTACAAAATTGGACAAATATGGAATACAAGGAATCGAGAAACAATGGTTCGAAAGTTATCTATCTTCGCGAACCTAAACAACTGTGTATAATGAAGAGGAATCGACGGAAATTCTTAACACATTGGGGGTTCCTCGGGGATCCGTATTAGGTCCATTGCTATTTCTATTGTACATCAATGACTGGAAATAAATATCAAACACTGCTCGCTAAATTTGTTTGCTGACGACACAGTAGTTTGGGTAACTGAGGAAAATACTATTGATGCCGTCAACAAAATAAATACAGATCTTGAGATAATATCACAGTGGTTATAAATCAATAAACTAAAATTAAATATTGCCAAAATAAAGTGCATAATTGTGTCAAATAAAATTAATAGTGAAAATATAACTGTTAAAGTAAAAATAGACGGTCTAGAAATAGAACAAGTGCCTGAAATTAAATATCTGGGAGTTATTATAAAGAATAGATTTATTTTTCGTAGTTATATAAATTTTATCCTTAAGAAAGTTGCTAAAAAAATTGGATTTTTGGGAAGAATAGCTAGTAAAATAAGTATTAATGCTAGAATTCTAGTCTATAAAACCATTATTGCGCCACACTTTGATTACTGTGCAAGTATCCTCTTTCGTTGTTAAGAATCGGATTTACAAAAGTTGCAAAAACAACAAAACAGAGCGATGCGAAATATTTTACGATGTTCTAAATATAATATTAAGTTAGTTAAATACGTTACAGTGGCTAAGCATCAAACAACGTATTTATTTTAATACAGTGGTTTTGATTTACAAAGCTGTTAATAATTTATTACCAAATTATATGTCGGATCATTTGATACTAAATGCTGACATTCATCAGTATAAAACAAGGAATCGATTTGATTTTAGGCTGCCTAAATTAAATAAAGCGAGTACACAAAATTCGCTGTTACAAGGGACTAAAAGTCTATAATTCGCTTCCTCAAGATGTAAACAAAATGACAAACATTTATAGTTTTAAAAAATACTTAAGCAGTTTTGTGAAACAATACTATTAATATTAATGTTATTAATGATAAATAAGTTAAGATATAATAATAATGATTCTATGTACTAGTATATTATACTAAATAAACTTACTTACTTACTTACTATAATACCAGGTGGGCCACGGGAGCGGGAAGTTTTGAAAATGTTATTATTTCGTTACTATGCATAGGTTGCCGTGGATTTGTTGACACATCATTTGCCAGTTTATGCCATTTAGTAATCATGGAACAGTGGTCCGGCGAACAACGTTCTTTTGTGATTAAATCACACTACAAAAATTATGATTGTGTGGTCGCAGCACAGCGGCAATTTCGAATCCATTCCAATATTGCTCGTCATGGGAGAGTTCCATCTGCCCATGCCATAAAGGAGTGGGTTCATAAATTTAAAGAAACTGGATCAGCTACAAATGTCAAATATAAGGGACCAAACAGAAGTGTCAGAAGTCTTGATAACATCGATCGCGTTAGAGCAACTGTAGAGCGCAGTCCAAAACGTTCAAACCGAGAACAAAGCCAGGCATTGGGCTTATCTAGGACTACTTTACGTCGAATTTTACATAAGGATCTCAATTTCCATCCATACAAAATTCAGATTACCCAAGCATTGAAGCCAACAGATCTTCCTGATCGCCTACGTTTTGCTGAAACGATGCTGCAACATGAAATTGACGTCCACAATTTATGGATGTCTGATGAAGCACATTTTCATTTATCTGGCTATACCAATAAACAAAACAGCCGTTATTGGGCGTTGGAGAATCCACAAGAACTTCATCAACAGCCGTTACACAGCCCGAAGGTAACAGTATGGTGCGCGATATCTTCAATTGGAATTATTGGACCCTATTTTTTTTTAGGATCATAATGAACAGGCAATGCTGCACGCTATACTGACATGATAAACCAGTTCCTTGCACAGCAACTGAACATGTTTCCACAGAACAACAGTTGGTTCCAGCAAGATGGCGCTACGTCACATACCGCACGAGAATCAATGGATTCTCTGCGAAGACTGTTTCCAGGGCGCGTTATCTCCAAATACGGAGACATTGAGTGGCCCCCAAGATCGCCAGATCTTAAGGCATGTGACTACTTTTTGTGGGGCTATCTAAAAAGCAAGATTTTTGTTGATAGACCACGAGATATTTAGGAACTAAAAATTAAAATTCGGGATGAAATTGCTAATATTCCATTGGATATGTTGGCTCGTGTTATGAAGAATTTCAACATTAGGTTTCAAGAGTGTATAGAGAGAAGAGGTGGCTATTTAGAAAGCATAATTTTTAAGAAATAAAAATGGCCTACACTTGTCTTGTTATTGTTATAATTTGTTTTAATAAAATACAGTTATTTTCTGAAATACGTCATTTTCAAAACTTTCCGCTCCCGTGGCCCACCTGTTATTGCTAGTTTTTGAACTCACAGCATAGGTGACCTTCGTCTAATTAAAATAACACAAATTCACCGCAAGAAAAACAACTTTTGCTTGATCGAATAATGGTTGAATAGCATATAAAATTAAGTACAAAATAGGTAAATACCTCAATGCTTCTAATAATACCTAAACAGTAAAAGAAAACATTTCGTAAGGCGAATTGCAACAATGCGAAAACCAATTTACAGTCGATAGGGTGAACCCAGGGGGAATCTGTTTTGTAGGCAAACGCCTTACGCACTAGATAAAAAATTCTATATTATCGCATATGCTTTTCGTTGAATTATGAACGGCACAGTGACGACAAGACTGATCGCGAACGAAATGGTCCCGATCTGTGACGATAGAAACGTTTTTTTACAAGTTCCAATTTGTACCTATACTGCAAAGCAGAAAACTTGTTGCACGCACTCTGTAGTTTGTATCTTCAAAGCATTAGAAGGGTACCAAATTTTAAGTTAATCATTATTTAAGGGAATATGATCTTGTGCGTTTTAATTATAAAGCAACTGAAAGTTGTGCTTTATTTAGTGTTGATTCACTGGTTTCTCCTGACTTCCATAATACGTAATTTCTGTTGCAGCTGTATATTGTATATACCGATGTGATACATATTTTATGAAATATGTATTTTTCAAAATAAAAAATTACTTTACAGTTCCTGTTGTAAATTCTTTTTAAGCAGTTCTTGTTCACTGAAGTAAAATTGCTTCTCCATTACAATAATCTCTTTCCAATTCTTGACCCAAATGTTCCAGAAATTCATACTAACTCACATTACTTAATATTAAAGATTGAACAAATTTGTATATGAAAGGTGCTTTGTGATGATTACAAATAGTAACAATAATAGCGGGGGAAGAGGTTTGATCCCTGCAGCACTGCAGATTTCACCGAAAAAGAGTTGGAAAAGAGAGCGATTTATATTAACAAATTGAGTGTGTTGCATTGCTGGATAGTCTTCTGTCATTTCTGAATTAAGACTTTATGGCTTGCTTAATCGAAGTCCATTTCGAAGTCTGTCTATGCACCTGCAAAATTTGTTAATAATAATTATTCCTCTGTAGCGAACATTTCATCAAACTATTGTTCTAAACTCGGGACTTGAATGGAGTCGTTAAGTGGCTCGTTCCCGCCGTTCACGGCACATGTCTCCGGATTTTTGTTATACAGATCACATCCTGCTAAAGTGATCGAAGTGCATTATGCAAAGTGTATTTTAAAATGTAACATTATACAAATGCTATTTATTTATTTGACAATAGGCTCACGTAGAGACGGAGTTTGCGGTAATATAATTTGAGAATACTGAGCGGCGATCTGTCTCCGCGGCGTTCTTGGGTCTTTGGGGGCGCAGGGACTCCGAAGGGGGCGCGGCCCCGCCCCCGCATAGGGTTGGAGGATAAGTTTTGTATTAGCATCTCGGATGTCGTTCCTGTCGTTTGACTCCAGCTTATGCCTCACTCCCGCAACGCGTCCTGTACCGATAAATTTCACTGTTCTCGGAGAAGGAAAGTCGAGGCGGTAAGTTGCGCTAATTTAGAACCGAAAGAACCAGGTATCGAAGTAAAAAATTATGATAGGTAGAGATACAATATTGGAAAAAAAAGATTTATTGCTACCAGATGTTTTACTAATAACAAAACAATATTATAGCGGCAACGTATTGCTTTATTAAAGCAATATTGCTTATTAATATATATTAAATCTAATTAAATGAAATTTGCCAAATTGTTACTTTTAACTTGCTAAATCAATATTTATTGATAATACTTTCTGTACATATTTTGTCTCTTTTACAAAAATTACATTTACAGACATTCAGCATTAACATTGAATTATATTAACGAATGTACATGGTGTACCAGAACTAGTGATGTAGGTAGCATTATAACGGGGTTATTATGCAAGTTGTAAAAAATGATCTTAACAAATCTTAAACAGTATAAAAAATACTGCCCACGCATTAAAACTTAATGTAATATTACGTAGGTCTTTAAGAGAAACCGTAAGTAGCCTGAACTTTGTTTTTCCTGATTGATGAGCTGCAATTTTTTATCTTAGTTCTGGAGAACACGTTTTTTTACTTACATTTCATTTTTGAATATCACTATAATAAAATTGTAGCTTTCTCTTTTGCTTTAAAATTTAAAAGGTAACTGCTACAATAGTTCTATTTTTAAATACAGCTAACTGCTTAAGAACAGTTGAGACCAGAGGGTTAAAAATTATTCATTTGGAAAATACATATTCGAATAGCACAAAACTTAGAGGCTTTGTTATGAAGAATTCTTGTGAAATTCAAAGTGACTCAATCAGAGCCTGTCAAAATTAAATTTTGGTTTCGACCGCGTTGTGTTTCTAGGTAAATTCCCAGTATTTTTCGGTTTTATGTGCAAAAAAACGCGGTATTTACGTAGTTAGTTTTATGAAACATGAAAAATGTAAGTAATTCCTTTTTAATTATGCTATTCACTTTATTATAATGTTTCACATTTAGCTCTTTCAACAAATACCTGCAGTTGCCACCTCTCGAAGCACTTCAATCTGCCTCTTCATTGATCCAAGCGTATTCCGTCTGCTTACAGAAATTCTAAGACATCCATGCAAGTACAGCCTCTTAACACAACACCAAGTATAGATGCAATCAACTAGCAGCAACTCCAAACGTCCTACATCCATATATGACAGGACACTTGTTACTTCCACCAAGAAGCTTGATAAGGTCTACTACCATCAACTGCAATACCTCCTTTAAATGTCACAAGATGTCCACAACCTCCAGCAAGAATCTCGATGAGGTACAATACCCAATTCCAGAAAACTCTTTCTTGTAGATTGTAGCAGTTTAACTTCTTATTGTACCCCTGCCATACACCTCATTCTCCATAAATCCATTATATGATTTAATTTAAAATTTACTCTCCTTAATTTAGCACCATGTATACCCTTTTTATACACCAACCAGATTAATAACATTTATTTTATAAAAGGGTTTTATTTTCAAATTTTGGTTTTTCACAAAATATATTTTACATTTTAGAATAAAAATTTCATTGCTATTTTTAATAATAATCTTTTTCATAGTAACATATTTCACGATTTCTTTTTAAATTTACTACTCCTAGATAATATACTAATACATTTATTTATACCTGACTCCTTCAAATAATTATACGACATTAACTTTCCACCTTGATTCAAGCAACATTTAAATCATATGTTAGATCCTTTCTGTTTCTTAATCTGAATTGTTCGACTGGATTTGAATTCCAATTTACTAGATAACTACACCATTTGCATTCTTATAGTTAAATTCATCGTTGTATTTTTATAATTGAGTATTTTGATCGTTCTATACATAATGTCATATCTAGGAATTAATTTTCACAAACAAACTATATGTCTTGATATGTAACCATCACAATATATTAGTCGGATTAAAACTATCTCTGTTTGGTTAGCAATTTTTGAGTTCGCTCGGCCTAGCAAATATAATTGCTTACAGTAGTAAGGCGGCACCAAAACTGGAGCAATCAAATTAATTGACCTAATTAAATCCGCGAATTAAATCCGCGGTTTGACTTAATTCCGCGAATTAAACAGCGGATTGATCTAATTAATTTTCGCGGATTGATCTAATTAATTTTCGCGTTTTGATCTAATTAATCACATATAAAGTTTGATATGTAATTTACATATGTGCTACTGATTAAATTACGCGGCGGCCATTTTTAATTTACTTCCGACTTCCAACGAGCCTACGTAACTGAAATTTTGTTTATCGAGATAATGGTGACAGAACATTTTTTTTTCAACAAAATTGCGATTTTTTTCAATGAGAGTTGAATAAAAATACTGTTTTTGTAGAGAATTTGAAACTGAGCTAGCATGAGTTCTCAAAAAATTTGAAAAAGTGTACGTTTGGATATACTGTTGGGCCATAATTATCTATAACAGCAATGAGACAACATGAACAAGCAAATACAACGCTTGAGTAAGAAAGAGATAGCCATACAAAAAATTATATTAGTAGGCATGTTTAGTTGACAAATGTCATAATTAAAACTAAGAGTCAAGCCTTCTCGAATATTTGCTACTATGTTTATCTCTTTCTTACTCAGGCAATACGTGTTATCTTCTTGTTCATGTTATCTTATTGCTAGTATATATAATTGTGGTCGAGAACTGCAGCGTGGCTAAAGTTCGTAGTGGATGACCAATAGAAAGCCAGCCTCGGGAAGTAATTATGCCTGCGTTTTCAGTGCAGCCTCTGACGGACAAAGCACTGTTAGTCACAAACACATGTCTTGACCTGTTTTAAAAAGGGAACTTAGAAAAAATTTGAAAAATTTCGAATTCAAATATTAGCGCGAAAATTGAAAATGACCGCCGCGTAATTTAATCAGAAGCTAATGCGTAATTTAATCAGTATCACGGTACTACGAGTAAAAAAGAGAAAGTTATAGAAACCAATGAAGATCGTGTGAGATAGCATACGTTCTGTTGGGGGAAATTATAAAAATAATAGCTTTCAAATTTCGACGGTCGAGCGGAAATTTTCAGCTATATAGTAGGTATGGACAATGGAAATGTCGATAATCCATTCATGCGCCTCACTCAAATTATAAAATAAAAGAATTATTTACACAAAAACCAGTTACAAATCTAATTTTTAAAAAATTGTATGAACCTTTAAACACAACAGGCTACACAATCCCATTCTTATAATTTATATTTTTGAAAAAATAGTTGGTTTTAAAATCTGTGCGGGTGACGTCAGAACAGCGAAATGGCGTTGTGTTCAAACCCTTTAAATCCCGTAGCGCTCCGTGGTGTAGCGGTGAACACGGATGTAAGCCCAATGTGGATGCTAACGTAGAGCGTTCAAATCCGAGCCCACCAGAGATTTTTTTAAATTAAACATCCATTCTGTGAATGCAAGAGAGAGACAACCAACGCCCGATGAGCAGAAGAGAGAGAGAGAGAGAGAGAGATCTACGAGAGGAAACAGAGAAAACAAAGATGGCCGACACCCGGAAAGTTTAAATTCAAAAAAATGGAAACTTAGAAAAAATCTGAAAAATGCCAAATCCAAACCCACAGCCGAGAGAAGTGTGCGCGCAGAAAAACCAATGGAAATCTCGATAATCCATTCATGCGCGCCGCCGCGTAATTCCGGAGGTAAATTCAAATGGCCGCCGCGTAATTTAATCAGTAGCACATATGCAAATTACATATCAAACTTCATATGTGATTAATTAGATCAAAACGCGAAAATTAATTAGATCAATCCGCGAAAATTAATTAGATCAATCCGTTGTTTAATTCGCGGAATTAGGTCAAACCGCGAATTTAATTCGCGGATTTAATTAGGTCAATTAATTTGATTGCTCCAGTTTTGGTGCCGCCCTACTACTGCTTACCAAACAAAATACCATTCTTAATCCTAATAAAGCAATTAATTATTTATGACTCAAGTGCTAGAAGTGACTGTTTATTGCACGCGACATAAAAATAAGCCGTAGATCACATGTCAAGTGCAATAACACTTTTAGCTCCAGTTTGCGTAGATTTTTCTACGATCAGAATAGAAGTACCATAAAAATCTAGTTCCGTGAAACTTTTCTCGTCACACTGCATTAGACATTCTTATGTTAAGAAATTTACGACAAAGCGTACGATTTGCGTTTTTATTGCGACCAAAGTTGCTTTTAATCCTGGTGTTACAAATAATTATTTTAAATCTAGTGCCATAAAATGACATTTTAACTTCGAAAGCAAACGTTAAAAAGCCAATATCTTACATGATCGCAGAAAAATACTTCTTTTTATTTTTTAAGTAATCTGTACTCTAAAGAGGAATTGTAGTGTTAGGTTCACTGAAATAAAAAGGAATCTACACATAAATTTATGGTTTAAAAACAAAACGTAATCAACATTTTCAGCGTTAAGTCGAGTATACAAAACAAAACATTACTTTTATTAGAATAATAAGTTTACACATCTACACATTAGAATTTTGATTTAAAAATAATATGTAATCAACAAGCGAATACTAACAGAAAGGACGGAAAATAAGATGACGAACCAGGCAAAGATAAAGGACATGAGAAAGGGCAAAATCGGTACAAAAACAAAAAAGGCTGCGAAAAAACTAAATGTATCCATAAACAAGATGTCGACCCGGGTGCAGAAAAGGACAAGAATAGAAAAGAAAGAATATAGTAAAATGGAAACATGGAACATAAAAAGTATGACAGGAAAAGAAGACGAATTAGTAAATGAACTTCAGGGTACAAGTATAGAATACCTGGGAATAACAGAGACAAAAAAGAAAGGATCATGACACTGACAGAAGAATTTTGGATGATATGGTCGGGAGTGAAACAGGAGGAACATGCAAAATCCGGAGTTGCACTAATCGTTAAAGACAATAAAATGAAGTATGGGAAAAACGAAAAATTTGTAAAAGAAAGAATATTCACGGTAAACATAAAGGAAGAACGAGAAAAAGAGGAATACCTAATAATTATAGTGTACGGGCCAAATGAGAATGAAACAAAAAGAAAAAAGACAAATTCTACCAAGATTTACAACGAGAAATAGATGGCAGCAAGTGCAACGTAATAATGATGGGCGATTTAAACGGAAGAGTAGGAAACGATAACAAAGGAAAAGAATGGTGCTTAGGGAAACAAGGTGAGAAGGTCAAAAACACAAATGGAGAAAGATCGATAAATTTCTGTGTAGAAAATGAATTAATAATAGCTAATTCACATTTCCAACACAACGAGATACATAAGATAACGAGTAAAAACATCCAGAGAAAGATCAAAGACGTTAAAGTTAAAAGAGTCCCGGAAATCGGCAGCGATCACTTTTTGCTAGTGGTGAAATGGGAAAACGAAAATAGCAATAGAAAATGGGCAGAAAAGGAAAGTAGTAAATAGAAAAATTAGATGCTATAACCTGAGAGAACCCCAGAAAAGAGAGAGATATCAAAACATGCTTCAACAAAAACTGAAAAACGTCAAAACACAAGAATCAACTGAACAAATATGGAACCACACACACACAATAAAAAAAGCAATTAAAAGAAAAAAACAAATCCTGAAAAAATATATCATTACGAAATTACAGGTAGACTATGAGAGATATAAAAAGAAAATAAGGGAGGTGAAAAGACTAGTAAAGAAAGAAAAAGAAAAATCATGGGTAGAATTCCGATAAAAAATGAAAAATGCGTTAAGGGAAAATCAAAAACTGTTTTTTGGGGCTATTAAAAATACCAGAAAAAACAAAGTTACAACGCTTATCAATATAAAAGATAAAAATGATGAGATACTTAAGAGGAACAAGAAATTATGGAAAGATGGAGAAAATATTTAAGAGATCTACTAGAGGGAAATGATAACAAAAGAAAACACAAATGGAATAGAAATAAGTCAAACAAAGCCTTTGAACCGACCGTACGCTGAGGACATAACGAGAAAAGAAATACACGAGCCGTTAAAGAAGATGAAGGTAGGGAAAGCACTAGGGTAAGATCAGATAACAGCAGACATGATAAAGGCAGGAGAGGAGCAGGTAATAGGTACACTAAAACTTATCTCAAACAAGGTATTGAATATAGGGAAAGCACCAGAAGACTGGAAAAAGGGAATAATAACACCCATATATAAAAAATCTGGTGTGATACACTCACACAACTTCCTTTTACAGTGATCTTATAATTAGTGAAAAATTTAATTTTTAATTTTTAACCATTTGTTAAAAATTTTCAAAAATTACAAATTCTACAAAAACGGTACAAAATCGAGTGTTAGTTGAAGAGACAAATTTTCTCTAGAATTTTAAGGTGAATTCAAAAATGTAATAATATACCGGGTGTTTTATTTAAAATAGGAATTAATTTAAAAAAATAGAAAAAAAACAAAAGAAACCCACTTTAGAAGTATTCAACTGGAAAATTACCTATCTCACATCAATACACATTAAAAATGTAAGAAAAATGTAAAGTTTAAAAAAAATCGTTAGAGCCGTTTTTGAAAAAATCGAAAAAAACTGAAAAATCACAAGCTTAAACACCTACTTCCGGTTCTGTAATTTTCTTCAAAAGCTTGCTGTCTCATCTACATAGTACACAAAACTTATATATGAAGTTTCAACGCCATATCTCTTTTCGTTTTTGAGATATTCTGATCACAGACGGACAGACAGACACACACAGACACACAGACAGACAGACCAATGAAAAAAAAAATGTTTTTTTGGGATCAGGGGACTCTAAAACGTGAAGATCCGTTGAAAACTCAATTTAGAATTTTTGGGGTGAATCCAATACTTCCTTTATAGTAAAAGGAAGTAAAAAGGAGACACAAAAAACTGCAACAACTACAGAGGGATTACCCTGCTAAGTACAGTAGGTAAAATATACGCCAGAACACTGGAAAAGAAAGTAAGAGAAAAGTTAGAAGAAACAATGGAAGATTCACAGCAGGGCTTTAGACCAAATCGAGGCACAACAGATGCAAATTTTGTAATCCGACAAATAGCAGAAATAGCAATTAAGGAAGACGGAGAGATCCACATATGTTTTGTTGATTTAGAGAAAGCGTTCGACAGGGTGGACAGAGAGGACATATGGAGTATTTTAGAGAAACGAGGAATAGAGAAAAAATTAATACAAGGAGTAAAAGCTTTGTACGAAGGAACCAAGAACTGTGCAAGAGTGAGGCAGGAGACATTAGAGATGTTCGAAACAACAAAGGGAGTACGACAGGGGTGCATATTATGCCCCCTACTATTTTTGGTAGTGCTAGACGAAGAAATAAAAAAGGCAAAAACGAAAGTGAAACAGTACAAAACAGGACATTGGAAAATACAAGATGTGTAAATATCTGAAATGCTGTATGCGGACGACATGATGATAATTGCCAAACACGAAAAAACACTGAACGAGAATCTAAAAATATACAACAGTAGCTTAGAAGAAAGGAACACGAAAATTAATAAGCAGAAGACGAAAACAATGATAATAAGTAGAAACGAGAAGACACATGAAATAAAAATAGAAGATACATAGCTAGAACAAGTTAAGAAGTTTAAATATCTAGGCTCGGTAACATCACAGGATGGAAGACTTGATGATGAAATAGAAGAAAGGACAGGAGCAGCGAGGAGACTTTTCAATGCCATAAAAAACCAATTTTTGGCAAAAAGAGAAATCCCAAAAGAAATAAAAACCGAAATAGTTAAGAAAGTGGCTACCCCAATCCTGATTTACGGTTTAGAAACATGGACACTAACACAAAAACAAAAAAGTAGTATACAAAGCACAGAAATGAGATTCCTTAGAAAAATAGAAGGTAAAACCAGGCAAGACAGAATAAAGAGCTCCACATTTAGAGAAAACTTGAAAATAAAACCAATCCTGCAAGCAGTAGAAGAAAGACAGATCACAGATGAGATGGTTCGGACACATAAACAGGATGTGAGATGAGAAAATAGTAAGACGGACATTTGAGGCAAGAACTTTTAAGAGACGAAAGAAGGGACGACCCAGAAGAACCTGGACCGAAGAAATTAAATTGGCAGTGAAAAAACGAGGTGTTACCTGGGAAGTGGGGAAACAAAAAACGAAAAACAGAAAAGAATGGAAAAAGGTGTGGAGGAAAAAACCGACGCAATAACTCAACTCCCACTTGCCTTACACCCGAAAAGATAGGAAGGCATCAGGATTAAGTAAGTAAGTATGTAATCAACATTTTCATCGTTGAGTCCTGCGAGTTTTGCGTTCTGTTAAAATTCACCAAACTGTAGAAAATACTCTCTCGATTGTAACGGAACTTGCTGGTATGTTTAAAATTTCTCGAGCTAATTTTTTTAACAGTGGCGTATTTACACTGTTTTTCCAAAATCCTAAAATGTCATCTACATTTCCGCATTTTAATTTAACATAGTAGTTCAGCTCTGTTTCGACATCATTATAATTAGATGTGTCATCGTCAGAGCTACCTCTAAGTTGAAACGGGCCAATTTGTGCCACCTGAATATATACATTTCATATCCTTTTCTCATACACTGCTAGAAATAAGTTTAACCGTATTCTTTATAGGTCTCAGTATGTATTAAGTTAGCGCGCGCTATAAGTGCCTCAACAGTGCAGAAGTGAATACGTAAGACAGCTAATTCCAGGTAGCGAAGTTAAAAATATAAAGAAGCCAGCGGGTGCGTGAATGACCGCGGGAGCGGGAATCGAAATTGAGAAACGCGACGAGAGCGTTGTGTCCGAAACCCAGGGGACGCAACACCTGATTTAAAAGTGCATTATAAAGTGCACAGAATAGTGAGTTGTTGGCCTGCATTATTCTCCGCCAACACAAAAAAATTCCTGAGTGGGAACAGAGACTACGAAGGCATCAAACCAACTGGTCAGCTTCCCCAAAGGTTTGCTGCATCTTCCATAAAAAGAAGCCGTTGCCGTAACGCCACCGAGACATCGCTCGTGTCCAGGAACGGTGACACTTGAGAGCAACCGAATGCAAAGTTAGTTGCTAGTTAAAACTGCAATATAAAGTAAGGAAGCGATTGCAACATTGTTGGAAATTGTTTCAATGAACAATTGCGACTTTGTGAGCAATGGTTTTCGTGCCCAAGTAAACGGGAAATTGCCCGCAACCAGTACACAGTCATTGCGTCATTTGCTGACAGCAGGTCACTTGATTTGAACTTGACAAAGCAGTGTTTATAGTATAGCGCTTCCAGCCACAAGCTCATTTAACGAATCGACAGCTTCGCGTTGAGTGTATTTCTCCGCGAAATTTAAATACATTTCCCACTATCGATGTTTGACTTTGCGTCGTCAGTTGAACATTAACGCACTGTTTAAGGTGCTTTCATGCGTTTAGAGTACAGTCTTTTTATTGTGTATTTTTACATGTATTTTTATGTAATAACGCCAGTAGAAACAGCTTTCCTTCGTAGATAATTAAAATATTGTTGACAGCTTCACTGTATGTTTAGACGTTGTTCATTCTGGTTGTTTTATGTACATGTATTCTTATCTATGTGTGTTTTTCTTACAGATTATATATCTTTTTATGTAAACTATTGAGTTTTTATTGCTAGCAGTGTTTGCATGCATAATTTCAGCATTGCAGGTGACAACGAGCAAATCCAGAACAATATTAGTTTGCCCTTAACCGCACTGACGATGTTACTAGAGTTTTATGTCTCTAAGACTGATTAAGCTAGCGAACCCAAGACAATATAAACTAATACTACAGTAGAGTAAAGGGCTGAGTAGAAGTACTGTAGTGTAGAAAAATAAGAATCTGATGCTGGTGTGCAGTCGTGTTCATTAAAGTATTGTGCAGCATTTGCGCTTTGTGGAAGTAAATTAATTACACAATGTGAAAAAGGTGCTGTATATACAAATATTTTGAAACTCTACATCTAGGTCTACCTAGTTAATGATACAGCGTGAACCTTAGTTGAGTAATAATACAACCACCAATAAACTTACAACTGTTGCTGTACAACACAATTTTAAGCACGACTGCACTAGTTTTGAGTCGTTTGCTATGTATTTCAGCATTATACAATTACGCTTTTATTGATCAAGATCAAACGGTACACAGTCAGATAGGATAAAAACCTCGTCTTTTTGTCCCTCTGAACCTATATCTATAGTTTTATTGTATTTTCATCAATCTGTATTTGGACTAACATTTCTTTTACAGTCGAACGAACATCTTCTTTTTTATGTAATGGATTAAATTTTAAGGATTTATAATTAGAGTCCAAGACATAAGAGATAAAGTATTGCAAGGTCAATACATCACCAAGACACATAGCCCACACAATAGTTGCTGCGCAAGCACAAAAGGCGCGCTCCAACTTTGCACCACGAATCCGGAGCAAGTTGAGCAGTGTACCGTCAGAAGCAAGCGTACAAAGCACTAGCCTCTACAGCGCAAGGTGAAATGTTGTTACAGGTTATATACACATACATACAATTAGAGTCCAAAAATAAAGCCACATCGTGTAACTTGTTGGGCACAATTCGTGATTTAATGTCATTTAAAAGTTGCTGTTTCAGCTCCCTAATAATATCAGTCTCTTCAGCTCCAACAGAACAGTGACGTTTTAGTGTAAGTTCCCATAGAACATATTTGTTAAGTGTTGGTTTTCAAGCCGAATTAAGATCTTCCGAAGAATATTTAAATAATTTAAGAAAATCAACTAACGATTTGCAAATTGCATAATTCAAACCTCTCAATCTGTTAATTTCATCAGTTTGTAATAAAATTGATTGTACTTCGTTATAACTAAGACCCGTGTCCTAGGTAAAATAATTTTTCTGACTATTGTAAGTATATTATAAATAACTGTATATAAATCCGTTTCACGAAAATCTTATTAGTTAATAGGAATTTGATATTACCTATAATACCTATTTCGAGTTTTTTAACCTAAACTCAGATGTTATATCACCTGAAATAGGTTGTTTAATTTTTTCTGTTTTCTTATTATTTAGATTAATGTATCCGTTAATTTTCAGCCTGCAGTTGGTACAATAGTCACGACAGTAATAACACGTTTGTTGTTATTATTCATAATGGGGTTTCAGAGATTATGACCAACTGGAATACATCACAGATCACACCCGATTAAAATCATTGGTCACGGATGGAGCAGCGTGTATGGTGAAGTATGTATGTGAAGTGAACGATTTGAAACTATTTTACTCAGATCTAATCCACATTATTTGATTGGCCCTTGGTCTAAAATTTAACTCACATACATTTAAAAAAAAATATAGGTAGCAATGCCATTTGAAGATACAGCAAAGTACATTTAGAAGAAAACTAGTTTTCAACATAAATTGCTGAAACAAGACTTACTGTTTATAATAGCTATTTGCGACATGAGGCCGGTAGCTGAGCATTTATTGCCAAGCTAGTACATTATCGTCTAGTCCATCAGTTCGAGACACGTAATCTAGCAAGGACATAAACGCATACCGGCCGTGTGTTGTATATATGTATATATTTTTGTATACTGAACAAGAAGAAGACCCATTTTTATTATTAAAGAATAATCCCAGATTATTTGCTTTAAAATGGTGCGATTGGTGTTATACGTTTGGCAGTACTGAAGTGTATTGTTGGTGGCACTGTCAGTCTATGTCTCGAGGTTACGTTTTGCGTCAGTTATACATATATTGCTAGTAGGGCCTCGGAACGCCCGAACACATTACGGCGCCGACGTAGTCTCACTCTGAGTATAAAGCGTCTAGTGCGCATGCGTGAGAATTCGAACTCCGCCTTTAGAAGCGAATTTTAAACTTGACCACTTCCCCATTGGGCGGACGACGCCGCCGCGCTTGCGCACAGCTCACCATTATACATTGAAGAGTTGGTTGTCTGTCTCACTTCGTTCGTGAGTTTTCCACTCATAGCCGGTAGCAATATAGTTTGTATATGGTTTGTACGAGACTGTTGCAAAACCTAACCTCGAATGTGACAGCAATTGACAGTGCCAGCAACGATATACTTTAGTACTTCCAAAAGTACAACACGAATCACTGGCGTTAAGTGTTACCAGATTAGGACATAAAAACCTACCTCCCGGACTAGTTGCTAAGCTGGTAGATAGTTGCTTAGAGGAGTAAAAAAATACATTTTAATGTGCTAATAGATGGCATAGTGAAATTAGAACAACGCGGGCTGTCAACGGAATCAACGGAAATAATTAATAAAGTTAAGACTTCCGGCAAACCAAGCGAAAACTTCAAATAATGAACAGCCCGACGAACCTATAGATAACATTGATTGGTTTATTTACAAATTTGTACCAATTACCTATTTCTGTAGAAGATAAACTTAGCTCTTCATGGTTGAAAAATATATTCACAGATAAATGATAGGTAGGTACTCATTTACGACAGAAAATTTTGAAGTGTATTTCATTTGCTATGCTAACACTAGCAAATAAATTTAGTTTAATGTTTAGATTTTGTTTTATTTTTATTTTCGTTAACCTATTTTAAGTACCTAACCTTGATTTTTAATAACCTATTTTGGATACCTAAAAAGAAGTTTTTTAAAACCTAAAATTCTATCCTTAGTTATAACTATCGCAGACACTTTCAAGCATAGTGAAAGTAGAGTTCTAACCTGTTGGCAGATGCAGTTTTAACGATTTTGATAGTTCACTATTCAAACCACTTTGTATGAAGTATGTGACAAGATTTTTGCGTATAGTAAAGTAGTTTATGCAGCTTTTCATTGTTTTCTAAAACGTCTTGCATCGCTAACTTTAAATTATGACACGATAAACACGAATATTGTCTAAAAACTGTTGTGTTCTAAATATATTTCTTTTAGTTCAAATTTGTCGTTATGAATATGTGCTGTAAATGCCAAAAAACGTCTTTGGTTGTATTCATTTGTCCAAAAATCGGTAGTAAAAGCAATAGAATTATTTGATATTTTACTTTTGCATTTATACTATTGTGTATTTCGGGCAATACTGTACGAGTAATAGTTCTTCTGGATGCAAATAAGTCACTAATATTTTGCTTACCATAATCTGCACCGACGTTAATTAGTTCTTGGGCAAAATCCAAATTCCAAATTCCTGTAAAGAAAAATATGGTAATTTAGAACAAGGCAAACAATTAAATATCTTTCGTTATAAAGTTAAGTTGCTTCGTATTTAGTAGTTTTTCTCTCTTTTCGTCTTCATATTTATTAGATGTATGTGGCTTCAGGTAACCCAAAGTCGACTGACTTGATCTAGCAGATTTGAAATTGGTAGTTTCGCATTTATGCCTTTTTAAGTTTGCAATCCCTTTGTAGTGTAGAGTAAGATGCATATCCATATTGGAATCAAAATTTTCAATTAGCAATCTGTCTTCTTCGCTCATATTAGTCGCCTGAACACAATAGATTGTTAGTTATACATATTGAATCAGTTTAATTTCCTACCTGTCATACCTTTAAAATCTTTTAGTCACTTGTCAAAAATTATTAATTTGCAGGCACGCAATGAAGTGTAGCCACCTTCACAACACAACACAAGTGCGCATGCGCAGCTCCAGCTCTAGACCTTACACATGGGAAGGCACCCTGCAGTCTTTTATAAATTGCTAAATATTTAACGTGAATCATACCTTGGAAATTTACACTCACGTTCACGGGCCGATTTTCAAATATTCACGTTTATATCGGAACCCGCCGTGACCCGACTGTTTTCACGTCACGCGCCCATCTATTCTCTACATAGAACTCATTACTCAGGTTGAGACATGCATTTTTTATAATTCCCAATTAATAATTACATATTTAAGTTCAAACTCTGTATCAGTTATCTAGATTTCTTTTATGTAGAGCATATGTAAGTATGTTGACAGTTCATCCAAACTTTTAATTCAACAGCTGTCATAAATTTAATTTATCAGCTTATTTCAATAATTAATTATTGACCAAACATTACATGCTTTATTTGTTTATAACAAATCTTTTCTTTCACATATGATTCGTTTTAATATTCGACACACCAGTCTAAACTTATTAATATTTTTTCTGGTACTAGCTCACAGTAACTAGGTAGATCCAATATACTCCTTATACCATATATCTTACAATGCTGACACCTCATTACTTGCCATATGTCAATAAACAGAACATATTTTTACTGTTAATTCTAATATAATGGAAAATTATTCATTTTTTTTATTGAATAGTTTTTAATTTTTAATACATTTCAGAAAATGTGTCAATTTTCCTTTAAGCAAAATAACACACTGCTTTTTACTTTTAATATTATCATTCTTCTAGCACGTAGCCTACTTAGAAAATTTCATAGTTACTGGTGCAAATTTGAAAAATTAATTAAATTTGCCATTATGATATTTATTCAAAAATATCTTATTAAAAGTCGTGTGTCTAATTAATTATAGAATGACGTAAACATGTGGCTGGTAAAAAAAATATTTAGTTTTCCTTAATTAATTTAAGGTATACATGTAAACATCAGGTGGAATTTATTACCTCTTGCTAGAGAAATAGAGGTATTGTATAATGCCTTTTCGTACAGAATTCTCATTTTAACTTAAATATATTCTAATTTTTTATTTGGTGATCAACTGTGAATGGTCTCGCCGTGATCAACACAGAACCACAGACCTAAGAGATAGAGTAACAAAGTCAACACATCACCATGACTCACACCTCACACAATGGTTGCCGTGCAAGCATAAAAAGCGCGCTCCAACTTTGTAACCTGAATCCGGGGCAAGTTGAGCATTGTACCGCCAGGTGCATGCGCATAAAGCACCAACCTCTACACCGCAAGGTAAAATGAGGTTATCGTTAATACATACATATCGGGGGTCCCGGGGGGTGTAGCTTGAACAAGCGTCCACGTTCGATCAGTAGAGTTAAGCAAAGCTCTTTCTGGTCGGAACTTGGATGGGAGTTCTACGGCTGCTGCTCTCGGCGCCTCGTGGTACGGCTGCCACGGAAATAGTTGGTCCCGGATGTCATAATAACATCATGGCAGTCGTTAGTGGGGTTGGAAGTCTCCATAAAATGTACAGCGACGCCTATAAATTGGCCTAACGGCAGTTGGCTGAGTACCAAAATAAATAAATAAATAAATATTGTAATTGTATACACTTGATGTTACTTTCGACATTTTTGTAGTTATAAAGAAAAGCATCTTGAATGGTGCACCATTGCTTATAATATTTACAGTAGCCATACTACTGAGTACCGATTTGCAATATATTATTGCCTCACTTAAAATGGGTTTAAAATGACAATTGAGTTGCTTAACGACATAACAAGCTGCACTCCACTTCTGTACCTATCAAATAATTGATAGTTTCTTAACTTGTATACTTACGTTAGCTCTAATACTGTGCCTACGTTAGTTACTCTATGGTTAGGCAAATGGAAAGGTTATACGTGATTTTAACTGCCACAGATTAACGTTGATGTTCGTTACAGGTCTACGTTAAGAATTGTAGATCTACGTTTTAGTAGGACTCTTATTTTTTTCTATATCGTGTTATGTGATTACGTGTGTTAACTAGCTCAGGGACTCCATATTTACTTGACAATCTGGGAGTTTATTTTGGACATGTTAATGTGACAGCTGATATTTGACTACAGGTGTCGGTGTCTACTGTACCACTTGTGTGAGTTTATTTGACAGTCCATTCCCGATATTACACTGTGTAGCTTATGTGAGCCAATCTACGCGTGATATCTCGTATCGAATAGCTTTTCAGACGTTTAATATTGGATTCTGGCGTATTACATAACCTGCTCCTCGAAGGTATGTGTTTGGTTGTCATAAGATTCAGCACGGTCATTTAGTAACTTGAGTTAGCGTTGAGGTATTCTAGTATCGTTTTGTTGTCACGCTGTGATAACAGTTATTATTAGTGTTTAATCTCAAATTAAACATATTTAAATTTCATTTCAAAATTTAAGAAATACAGTTCAATATGTTTAAAAATGCAAAATAGCAGCAAATGCAGTAGTTCAGGAAGTTTAATATGTCACAACTGCATGTTAGCAGAATCGCATGGCAGCCTTGCAGTTCAATGTAACATAAGTGCATCTATCGCGCAAGCAGGCGTGCTCTGACTGTTTTTATGACACATTATACCTACCTAGTAAGAATAAACACTTTGCACTTTGATATGTGCTTATGGGACTTTTTCCACTGTCTAGGGTGTATAAAAACATATCATAATAGACCACTGCCAAAAAATTACATTCAGAGAACAACTTTGCACTTTGAAACAATGCAATTTAAAGAACTAAGCGAAATGTATATAGGTATATATAGACCAAGATTTAATAATAAAAACAATCGGCATTAAGTGTTTGATTCGTTACCATCGAGCTACTACCTTTTCAAGCCTAAAAATGTGTGAGGCTGCACTTCGGTAGTTACCAAATTATAACGTCCCCCTGAGTGACCTGACTACTTTGTCTTAAAACACACGGCTTTCAGTCTCAACCGTGTGCTCAGAATTAAAGGGACAGAATCAGCGCAAGTAATAGAATCCTGTTCAGCCTCCGGGCAATTCTGTTTATTAGCCTATTTTGTTTTGGAAAATCTTAAGAGACTAGTTAGTGTCCGGCCATTAAAAAAAAAAGGATTTTAATGATTGATATGATTATGGTTTCCTTTGAATTTTCCCTAAAATAGATGATGGTGAGATTTGGGAAGGATACCTTGTTGATGGATGTAAATAGAAACTGCAGTTATTGGTAAGTTAGGCAGTAAAGATATGCGCCCGGAATTTGCCTTTACACAGTTTAATTCTATTCGAGATGGTTTTTCGACAAATTGACACTTCTTTATTATCCTTCGTAGTACTGGGTAGAGCACGTTTATCGAAATTACGTCAAAAGTGAGCTGTTTTTAGGCACTCCTTGCCCGTACGCTAATGGCGCCTTTTATTTCAGCATGAAAGGCTTTTTTTGAAAAATTTTGAATTTCATTATGGACTTGGGTAGCCGATAGTTTCAGTTTTAAGGTCACTAGCTTAATACACTTAGTATAAGGTTACGCCATTCCATTGCTCGCGTGAGAATCTGAAAAAAATTTGAGTTAAAGATAACAAATACATCACTAATGGCGGTACCTTACACTTTAGTGTGTTGATCTAGCGAACTTATTCAGTTTATGTAATTGGTAGCAATACGGCGCAGCTTTGACTTCGCGCAGATAGGCCACATTCGTTTTCTTGATCGATACTGGATTCAATAGATAAGCTACGACCATATGCTATAACTACATACTTTTTGCCACAAATAAAAAATTTATCCATGCTAATAAGTATAGGAACTGACGACATGGACATTTTCTTGCTTATGCTGGCATTTATACTCTTATATTAAGAAAGTAAGGTATGATCAAGGATTATTTTGATCTAGTATGGCTATGGAATAGTTACCAATTTATAAATGCAACTACATTTATACTTAAATGTCAAACTTGACATTTGATTATTAAGTTACTTACAATTACATTCATAAATTAGAAACTATTTGATAGCCATACTAGATGAAAATGAAATTGATCATATTATAGTTACGAGTATTTACATGCATATTTCGTACGTACCTTGCACTTTTCAAATTATAAATTACATAAGTTGTACTATAAAAGTAGCATGTACACGCCCGGAATTAGTATTGTGTTTGACTTAATTACGTATGTACCTTACAATATTTTATTTCCGTACACGGAATTACCATCGAATATTACTGTTTATATAGAAGAATAGAAAATAAATATGACGTTAATTACGCCGTATTTATGCCCTTTTTTTCTATAACAAGTTATAGATTACCAATTATCAGCGACCGTATCTGGTTATGATCATTTTAGTGTTAAATCACTCTCTCCTCCGGAGTAGCTTTACCGTCCCGTTAATCGGTATTTGTTAAGAGACTATGTTGGTCATCCACAGTTCGCTATTCGGCTTACATTGAACTATTGTACAACTGCGCATTCTGGAGCGTTTAACGGCTAACGAGGAATATCAGTAATTTCTAATGCAGGTACGAAAGTAACTGCTAAAATATAAAAAATAACATTTGTTCACAGTACGATTCACAATTACCAGGGTGTATTGATATATTCTTAGCCTACCGTAGGAGCAAGCAAAGTTTCAAACCCAAAATATTTTATTATTTAATATGGTGTTTTATTAATGTAACACATTACAGCGATCGTCCAATGCTCCTACACTTACAATAATATTCTTTATATATACCCCAAAAAATAATGTTCTAAGTCAACAACCACGATACGAAGGGTTCTATAATTGGCCCTAAATACAGATTCACATTTTTAAGAGTTCGTTACGGATAGATCCTGAATTAGGTTATTAGACATTTGTATGGGCACAAATCAAGTCGATAGCCCATCGGGCCAAAACAGATATTAAAAAATTGGCGAAAACACATTTTACTCCTTTTCATCTGTGTAGAGGTCGAATTTCGCAAAATACCTTTTTTGTGGGTATAATCTTTGAATTTAACGTTGCTAGGGCCGGGGGGTTGGGTTGAACGTTAGTGGGTCAGTCAGGACATTTCTCTTTATATACAGAGTGTAGCCAAATAAAGTAGAAGTATGTTAAGGCAAATATAGCTTACTACAAAGTTATACCCCTGATTACTTACAGCACCTTAATTGTGAAGAAAAAAAAATCAAGAATGATTTGACACAGAGTACTCATATTCGGCATGCATAATTATCTATTGGTGAATAATGCACCCTCTTAATGGTGTACGTAGAAATTGATACTTGGAAGGCAGCTAATCACTGCTATAGTTGAGATTAATTTAAAAACGATTCCTTAACAGGTGTTTAAATTTTTTATATAATTTGACATGAAATAGTTTTTATCAAAACAAAAAAGCTAATAACAAACATTGTATTCGTGGATAACATGATTTATTAAGTATTTTCTAACTTTGGAGACAAGTGCTCGTTCATCTTAAAAACAAAAACTTTAATTAAACAAATAATAGAGACAAAATATCAGATGAAATTCGTCTATCATAATTTTTATACATTTTAATGATACAGGTTAAGGTACAATATTGCCGCAAATAATACAGTAATTATTGGTTGGAACAACATTTCGATGCATTATTCAACCATAGATAATCAAGCATGTCAAATGTGAGTACTGTGTCAAGGAATTCTTGATTAATGAATTTAAATATACAGGGTGTTTCAAAACAAATGCGAAAAACTTAAGGGGCTGATTCCTTGTTCAAAATAAAGGATAGTTTATTATATAAACATTGGGTCAAAAGTCGACCATTAAGGAGATATCGCACTGCAAATATGGCTGAATAATTAAATGATCAGATAATAAATTTTTGATTAAATTAGTCGTATTTTGTATTCAAACTAAGTGAGAAATGTCAAATAAAACAACAATAAGAAACGTCTTAAAAAGTGATAACAACCAACTAGATTATTTTTCTAAAATAAATTTCTTTTTCTCGACATGCAAAGCTTTACGTTTTATTTTTTTATTTGGAAACGGTAAATTTTATGAAAAAATTGCAAGAGACAAAAAAGTTTCTAAATAAACCAGGCTATCAATTACTATTTTTCCATGTCATTGCGTAAGTTTTTCTTAAATTTAGTTAAGAAGAATGGTAGCGGTAGTCTAATTCAATCCCCTCTACTCTTTTTAAAAAAGTTGAGAAATATGCAAAAAGTGTGTTTTTATAATAGTAATAATTCCATAAAATTTTATTGTTCTACCTCTTTTCGTTTTTAAGATAACAAATAAAAACGTTATTTTTCCGCCATATTTGCAGTGCGATATCTCCCTAATGGTTGACTTTTGGCCCAATGTTTATATAATAAACTATCCTTTATTTTGAACAAGGAATCAGCCCCTTAAGTTTTTCGCATTTGTTTTGAAACACCCTGTATATTTCCTCTTAACCTTTAAGAGACTACGTCATCACGGGTACAACTTTGTACTAAGGTAAAGCAATACTTGACTTAGTTTTATTTTAATTCAAGGATTCACCCATACCATTTATGTTACATCATTTGTACCAATTGTATCATAAATAACTATTCTTAATATCAGGTAATAGGTTTAGTGTAGTTGAATGAACTAAGTGGTCTAAGAAATTATAAACAATACAGTTTATTAACTCTAATTATTCCAAGCAATGGGTGCCAGAGGTATTATGGTTAAATTACACAAGTGGATAATATTAACTAATTTTAAATGCAAATATTAGTATGATTACTAAAAAATGTGGGTGTAATTTATTGCCTTCAAAACCACGCGATCAAGTTTTACAGTAGTTGGTATACACAAAAATCTAAACGAATAATGATTACGCGTATTATATTATGTGGAAAGTGGAAATATATACTATTTTTGCTAAAAAGTAAGTATAAATAAGAAATACAATACTTATAAGGTGCCGGACTGTCACACCTCTTAATACACATATTGCTATGAATAGTAACCCATTTAAATGAATAAATTTAACACCAACAATAGATGTGTCAAATGATGATTTTGTCTGTCGTTAATACGTTTCACTAAAGGTGTTAGTTGCAGTTTTAATTAATATTTTTTGGTTGTTTATAGCGTGTATTTAAAGTTTAGGATTCGCGTTTTTTAGTTTAAATTTATTTTTGTAGTGGACTGTATTCTTCTAGTTGTGCCACTCCTGTATTCTAACATGTGGTCCATTTTCCTAGAAATCCTAAACTCTTAGAGCCTTCTAGTTCAACTCCGAAAAACGTCCTTCGTTCTTAAAACTTTCAGAAAATTGCTCGATACTGACAGCCAACTATTTGATTTGAGCGGTGAGAATCTATAGCCAAGAAACAGAAAACGGAAAACGACAACACCCATTCATCCTTGTTAGTTAAGCAAATGCGTTTCTTTAATTTTACGTCTAGTTGATAGCGATTACTTAGATAAAATTTTGGTGTTATGCCACTGTGTTTACTTCCCTCGTCTAAAAGACGAAGGAAACTAGCACATTTATAGAATATTTAGTAAACTAATATTTGACGTGATTGAAATGTTATTAATGGCTATCATAATTTTAGAGGCTTTAATAGTATATTATGTTATTAGGAGCAAAAGTTATACTTTATGTGGCGAGGCTGGACGGGTTATCTGCCGAGCTTGCTAGGCAGATAAGTACAGCCGAGCCACATAAAGATACTTTTGCTCCGAATAACATATAGTATTTTTTCTTCAAACGTTTTTATAACAAATTATTTACAATTTTGTGAACAAAATTCAAAGAAAATTACTTGATCTCGCTAGTCAGCGGCAGATAATATTATCTGCCGCTTGGCAATAAAGTTTAGCATCATCAATCCAGCAGTATAATGCCAAATTTTACTGCCGTTTGAAGAAAAACATATTTATTGCAATATATGTATATCCTAAATTGTCTGCAATTTTATTGAATATAGCTTAACGGTGAATTAGATGGATTTTATTATTATAAAAGCACTACCAATTTCAAGTTCTGCCCGTATATTTCTTAACTTAATTTCGTTCAATGCATTCTAATTATCTAAATAGTTCAAGACAAAATAAATTCAAGCGCTAATATTCGGTCTAGGACATTTGGGCGCGGTCGTTTGGGCGCGGCCGTCTGGGCGCGGCCGTTTTGGCGCGGGGACACTTGGGCGCTAGACACTTGGGCGCGAGACACTTGGGCGCGAGACACTTGGGCGCGAGAAAGGGTCAACATTGGGATTCAGGAACACATTAAGTGTGAATAATTTTAATTTGGCATAAATAAACAAACATTTATTAAATCATTATTTATCCTGAGAAGTTAATGTAATTAATCAAACAATAATAAAAGAATAATGCAATTATTTATTGAAACCGTTATGAGATTAATTTTAAAGAAGATGGTAGTATGTACCTATATTAGATAAATTTTGAAATAAATCCGAATAAAAATAAAGAAGGTAGAATATTAGATTAGTTTTGAAATAATTCTGAATACATAAAAAGGCAGTACCTATGTTAGATATGAAATAATAATTCTGAATTGAAATAAAGATGGAAATAGATTATATTGATTGAAAATAATTTTAAATAAAAATTCATTTATTGTGCTGGTAAATGAATAAGGCTGTGCTATATTTAATCGATTGATGGTTCTAATGTTTAATATGTTTCTAATATGTGTTCTGTTTTGACCGAAACTAGTCGACTTCGAGTTTTGTTTATAATGATAATACTTAACAATAAACCTTAAATTTTAAAGTAATCAATTATTTTCGTTATGCTATGAACCGACTAACTGAAGGTAAAAGCAGAAATAAGAATAATAATAAATAATCATATAAAAAGATTAATTTTAATAATCAAAATTTATTTTTGACATTTTTACCATTATAATACATATTATCCTTAAAGTAAATATATACAATTTTTTTAAATATAAACAAGAAGCATCCACGCATTTATTTCATAATTGTACGAAATGCCTCTTAAAAATTCTAGAATTTCCCTATTGTTTACACCGTCTACATGATTATATTGATTATTATAATCTTTAACCAAATTTTTTATTTTCTATCAGACTGGATGAAATTTTGTTTTTTTTTCAGTGGGCTCATTTTCCGCAAGTAACTGTTCATAAGCAACATCTCTCCTTCGTTGAATAGTTTTCAGGCTGTTGACGAATCTCCAAATGGTTGGATGGTTCATCAATAGCTCTGTTTGTACCCAATCTCTTTTCATTTATTCTTTGTTACTTATTATTTTAATGTAATAAATCTCCGCAAAAGATTTGCTAGTATTTAGCGGAAAGTTAAAATTTTTAACTTGCTTTAATAATATTCTAATTTTTGACAATTAATATTTCTATACTAAATTTTTGCGGCCCGCCACCTCCTTGGACGTGCTTTAGGTAATTTTCGTTATTTAAAATAAATTTTCAGACCTATGAATAGTAAAGCTAGCTAATACTAATATACGTTAATTAATTTCCTCGCGCCCAAATGTCTCGCGCCCAAGTGGCTCTGCGCCCAAGTGTCTTCGCGCCCAAACGGCCGCGCCCGTACGGCCGCGCCCAAACGGCCGCGCCCAAATGTCCGGCTCCGCTAATATTTGACGATCAGCTGAATTCGGCGAAGTATGTAATAGATCAGTCTAAAAAAGGTCCACACAGAGCGTTAAGCTGGTGGCGTGTGACTGATAAAATTCGGTGAACATAGGGTTGGCCGCTGTCTTTTATATGATCAGTATACAGTAACCGCAAAGAAATGGGGAATTTATTTTTCTTAAAGCTATCATCGAGGGAACTTCATTGCCACTGTCCTATAAAAATAAATTTTGTGCCAAAGCTAGTTTCACGATTGGTACACTAAAGTACATCTGTCTTATTCGAGCACAAAGTTCTTCATTTATTTCAAGTGCGTATGGGCCAAGATAAAATCATTGAATTATTACATCGTTTGGCTAAAAGCCCGCATTTTTAAATATTTTCTTCCAGATACAATAAATCATACAAACTTTGGTGGATGAGTCCACGTACTGTTTTATTTTAAAAAACACTGCGAATGATAACCTGCAGATATAAAAAAAGAGTAATATTATCTAGTACTGCACATCAAAGAATATTTTAAAAATATCTGTAAAATAATATTGAATAAAACTAGAAGAAAACAAACAGGCTTATATTCCGTTACAGGGCCTGGAGTTACATACACTTGATTATACATCCTCATAATTACAATAATACCTCTCGCTCTTTCTTCTGATTGTAATCGGTAAGTTGGTGTAAGTTAAGAATACCCGACTGGCCAAACTGAAATTAACTTATCAGGTGCAGCATTGGTAGAATAACTTTGTGAATAGCTGCAACCTTTCTGCTCAATCCAAGGTTTGCAGTATTTCACAGGCAACTTATTTTTCGGCCGCATGCCGTCTCAGGTACGGAACTGTTTATCACACTACTGTCAAGTAGTTTGACGTTTTCTTGAATTTATTTTGGGCCTTTAATTACAATTTAAGGTTCTATTGCACAATGCACTCTGAGCTATTCCACCACTTTATTGTAACGGGGTTATCCTGGCTTATCAGCAACCCCTTTGCTAAGTATTTCTATGAGAGGAGTTTTAAAACGCGTGGTTAACGGGTGTGAACAGGTCAAAGGTTTTTTATTGCAACCGTGTTTCTCGCTTCAACAGAAATCGTGTAACTTGTTGAATTATGATTTTTATACGGTTCAATTACTTTTATACTATAATTCCTTATAATTTGTAACTAGTAGTCAATCACATGTTGTTTACAAATTTGACGAACCCCATTTTTTTATTTCATGATACCGGCTGTCATTGACAGTTTTCAGCTTGTTAAAATAGTAAACGCTTTATTTCGTTGATGTGCCCAATGTTCGGTGGATGGAGCGAAGAGGATTGTGATTAAGGTTTGCTATTATTATTGGGTGCGATAAGCTGTACCCATTTAATAAGGTTTCGTCGCGTAACTGGAATCCGTGATCCATTAAGATCTAATTAACAACTTTGAAATATGAACTCATTTCAAGTAGAAATCTATGCTTCGCCTAATCGGTACCAAGCGCTGTTTTAATAAGATCGTAGGCTTGCAATAAACTCGCGTATAGTAGTTATTGGTGTATTGAGTTTTTAGTATTTATTTATATGATAATAATTGGAAACCAAACCGTTTATTTGATTCCCGATTCACTTTGGATTCTTATGTCGCTTCACTTAATTTGAATGTTTGATGATTGTGCTACGATCCAAACGAGTTTGGATTAGTATTTCTATTGTACAACTAATGTTATATGTATATCTATATAACCCATATGCTTTTCGGTTTTGTATTTAATCGGACCTTCGTACGGGGACAGCTCTAAGTGCGTTATTTAAATAAATTCATTGCTTATGTTTGTTGCTATTGTTACTGTATTCAGTGCTCCGTAGTGTATCCCTTTTCAGCCTGAATGGTTCTGCGACCACGTTCCGACTTGTTTTCGTGAACTGGCCGTTTCTTTATAAGATTGCGATGTGAATATTGGGCACATCCTTTTATTTGATTGAAAACTATTTTAACAACTTAACGTGAGGGACATTAAAATTAGAATACCTTAATGTTTAAGTAAGGTTAAGGAAAATTGCTATTTTAAATGGTAATATTGATTAATGTTTATGATAAGGTATTCGCTCAGTGTGACCTTTTTAAATAATTTTTAAAATCTACTATCAAATTGTTTCCTATATAAGCATACAAATTATCTAAGAAGTAACGCAACTTGATAAGAAGTTTATAATTATTGCTCCGAATCAAAATTGGCTCTATACAGGTTTGCAGTTTACAGGGCATTTTGAAATGGCTTTGCAATTGTTCAGCCGTCTTTGGTTTCTTTGCAAACTATTTTTTTATTTATAACTTAACTGTGTGCATTTTTAGGGCAAGCATTTCTTTGTATGAAACTCTTATTTGCTTCACTATATCTATAAACCGATACTATCGAGTCTTATAGAATATTAAGTCAGCAGCGAGCAGCACCCCACAAATTAAAACTGTTCCCGCCAGTTCATAAAAACGCGCCGGATTTTTGGAAGAGAACTTCTTAATCTTTGTCTTTATCTCGGGCATAATGATCGCGCCTCCTTCTCAGGTCTAAAACTAGAGGCAAGGAGGAGAATCTTAATCGAATCAGACTCCATTTCAAATTGTTCCGAACAAGGTGAGAACACTAACTACATTTAGGATACGCCAGGGATGTTCGCCCTTTACTCTCCGTCCAATTATTTATTCAATATCGACCGTGGACTGTAAATTCTACAAGAAACTATACTGAATCGACTCGCTACTAATTTATGCATTTGATTACTTACCTTGTTAATGTTGCGAGTACGCCGAATATCCATTTCGCTGGGGTGAAGATTTCTCCGCGCTGGATTCCGCTTGAGATTTTAGAGACGCCTCGCTGGATTTTTAGTGTTGAAAAGCAGGATTATCTGAAGTTTGCGATATTATTATCGTTTATAACTTAAGGTGTCTTTTCAGTTGCTTACATTTAGGTATTCGAATGTAATAATTAAAAAAAACACAAAAATTACCTAAACATAATAAATTATATTTGTGATTGTATTCTAAATAGAAAAACTGAAACTAACCGATATCAAAGTAATATACATGAGGGATGATCTACATTATATTTAAGTACAGTCTGAGTATCGTACATAAACTGAGTCTGACTGATTATGAAACATTAGTAAAAATGTTTGCTTCATTTGTCATGCTTCACTGATGACAACCGCCACTTCTCAAAAATAGAATTTTTTAAACATATACCGTGAACGTTTTAATTTTTTTAACTGTTATTATTACATTTGCTGTTTAGTTGCATTGAATTTGAATTAGTTGCTTTTCAATATTATATTTTGACGTTGTTTCCGAAGTTGAGGCCATCTAACTAGGGGTTAAATGAATCATGCTACGACATACGTTCTTTTAACAGTCACGTCCAATTTCAGTTCAAAATTCCATTGTATTGGTATAACTTATAGTAAGTAAGTTTTTTTATGACAACTGTTTAAAAGTATCCATATTGGAACTACTTGACAGTTATTGTACCAGATACACTCTGGACACAGAGTTCCCCCGGTGCCTAATCGTAATCAGTCAAAACATATGAATTTATGTAATTCGAATAAACAGAATTAAAGCAAGTAAATTATTAATTTTGGTCAACTACCGCATTCTAAGATGTAAAACAAAATACCTACCTTATTAATTAATTTTGTTTGTTTGTTGTCAATAGCTATTATCATATTTGCAATGCGATGCTAACAGAGTCATTCTACATGATTTTTTCATGAATATGCTATCTGCCATCGCTTCAACACCATTTTCACCTCACTACTAGTTATTATGGTTTTAAATAACACTGAAATCGTTTTTCTAGAGTTTGCCAATGCACGCATAAGAGCAGGTCTGCGTAAATTAATAGACAGCGACATGGCACAAACCTAGTGTAGAAAATGTTCCTATTCAATTCTATTAGAAGCTAGTTTTTTATATTTTATTTTATTTTTATTTATTTTACTATTTCGTTTAACGTGAAGAACCAAGGATTAACTAAGTTTTGCAGAATATACAGTTTAATTGTATGTTTAAATGTACGTGATTAGAATCAAGCTATCAGTTAGATATAGCGCCCTATAATGCCAAATCTGCACGATATTAAAAAAAATTGAGAATTTAAAATATGAACTGGAAAATATAAACTGCCATCTCCAAAACAAGAAAAAAACAGAAAATTGCTAAAAATTACCTTCAGAACATTTTTCTATACAGGAAAATAAAGTAATAATGTGGAAATTGTTGCCATTAAGTTCGTGGAAATCTACTCTCCAAGTCACCAATATAAAGAGGTAGAATTGTTTTATGAGGAGATCTCACACGTATTACAATAGAATAGCACTCAGTACTGTAGTGCAATGAGTGATTACAACGGAAAAGTGGGAAAAAAGACATAAGCGCAGAACAAAGCGATGGAAGCGCAGAACAAAGCGACGAACAATTTAAGCAGGTCAAAGGTAGCCGAAAAAGAAAAAGACAATGGAATAAAAAACGCCAATTTCAAAGAACTGCCTAGCACTGAAGTAGATAAGGTCGAAAAAGCTGCAAAAGGGGAAAAAATGGAAACGCGGCCGGTGAAGATCGAGTAATAGATCAGATCTTCTCACTGAACTAAAACACCTATTGAGTAAATTCTTCGTAGAGGCAGAAAAACAGGAAAATGCCACATTTCCACACGATTTAAACCCATAAGTTTACATCACAGGTTTCGAACATTTCGGTAGGATTTCCATATATAAATTAAGCAACAGAATGGAGCTATACCAACCTAATGAGCAAACAGACTTCCAAACAGGGTTCAGTACTATGCAACACTTACATACCTGATCAAGATGTCATCTTTTCTAAACTAACTTTTCACACCTGCCCATAACGACCTATTAAAACTACATATCTGGGAAGACAAGTACATACGCTAATTGAGAGGAAGGCAAAAGATTAAATAATTTTAGATTCGCAGATGAGATGCTCATAATAACACAAGGTGAATATAAATTAAGAAGCTGGATCAAAAAGCGATACGAACAGGCTGCAAATATAGATAGACCTAGAAATAAAGAAAATTACGATTAAATATAAACATTGACCGCACCATCATCAAACCAGACTTCTAAACAATTGGAAAAATTATATCCTATGTACACCTGGAACAAGCTCCAACGATTGGCAAAAAAGACCGGGTAACAGAAGTAAATCGTAGATTGAGATTAGGATGTTCATCAGATGGTAAACTTAAACCCCTAATGAATATCAATACCTCCTGAGAACGATGAGTCAAATGTGTAACCCATACCTCCATACTTCCTTGACAACGAATTCGGCAAAAACCTGGGTACTCACAAAACGGTTGATGAAGGGAAAACAGACACAACAAAGAGAAATCGAAAGGAAAGTGGTGGCAATATCACAGAAAGATAATAGGGCCAATGTTTTGGATAAGATAGAAGACGAGTGTCGAACATATATCTAAAAGACACACCCAAAAACCATCCAAAGCAGAATGATAAGGATATCACTGAAAGAAAAAAAATGCATGTTTGGATAATACAGCAAACCAAAGTCGAAGATATAGCGCTAGAAGACACATCAAAGAACGATCGAAAACAGAATGACAGATATGCCCCGATAGACCGAAAAGCCAACATTTGCATAAGAAAAATGGTAAAACTCGAAGACATACCAGGGAGCAATCAAAAGCAAAATGATAAGAATATTACTAACAAGCCAGGAAACCAAAGTTTGGGTAAGACAAAAGACTAAAGTCGAAGACGCACCAAGAGATGTCGAAGAAAAGGAGATAGGGATATAATTGAAAGATAAGAAAACCAACGTTTGGGAAAGAGAGAAGACCAAATTCGAAAACATAGCGCTGTGCGTGACAGTTGTTAAGTAGTTGGTTCTGAATTATAACAAATTTTTAACGGTTCAAAGTTATTAATTTTTGCTAAAAGTTTACATAGTTTACATTCTGAATATTGTGCATTGCTTATAAGATTTTCAAGTAAATCTGTGCGGTGAGGTCGAAATGTCATTAAATTGTTTAAAATACAATAAACCAATAACAGTTCGCGCGCAAGCTATTCAATGCCCGGGTCAGTGCGACGACGTTTATCACAAGAAGTGCTCTTGCCGGTCCCTTGATATGGTAGTATTATAAACTCGAAAGGATTATGTTCATCGTAAACCGAGTCTTCGAGTACCAACAAAAAATATTCCTTTCCTACACCCAGTAGCATGCCTAGGATCTCTTTCCTATTTTCTTCCCAAGCAGCTGGGAGTGAACTTGGAACGCTTCGCGAGGTTCTTACAGCTTCAAAGAACTTAACGCAACAAAATGCGGAACCTCGCAGATCGGTTGAGTTCTTCTCTAATAAAATCAGCGATTTTGAAGTCATTATTGTTAACTCTCAGGAGCAGGTCAAATTAATCAAGAAACTAAATAATAAAAATGCTAATTTAACAAAGAAAGTCACCTTTCTAAAACAAAAAGTCAATGATTTAGATCAGCGATCATGGACTTTATCGTAATTTACCAAAACGTAAAAGCTATAAGATCAAAAGGTGCAGAATTTAAACTAAATTGCAATAACAGCAACTCTGCTTTAATTTTTATTACGGAAACCTGGTTGAATAACAGTGTGTACGATTGTGAAGTGATCGATCTCAACACTTGCAATATCTTTCGGTGACATCGTGAGTCATCCGCGAGTGACAAAAAAGGTGGAGGTGGTGTCCTTATAGCCACGCGTATGTACTTGGATTGCTCACTGCGCAGTGATTGGCGGAGTGACAAGGAATATGTATTATGTATGGATCACTATGCACCGCTACAGCTGCGTAGCAAGGATCTCCAACACGTTTACACATTGAGTGTGTATACATGCGTCCCAACGACGACTATGCTCTATCGTGTTCTTCTTAAAATTGCAAATAAACATTCAAAAGATTTATTTCTCCTCTGTGGTGACCTTAATTTTACGAATGGTCAAAGGGTAATAAATGATAATAGCACCAACTGGCGTCTATACCAGATTATACGCACTTGATCTGTGCTATAACGTTAGTCTTCGTCAATATAATCATGTGGCTAACATAAGTATAGTAAATTCGTGGATCTTGCAAACATAAGACCCTTGAATTTATTCTTTCTGCTTCCCAATATTTCGTTTAAACATCAAAATTTTAGAAGAGCGAAATATGAAAATATAAACAATACTTTGAGCCTTTGCCTTTAACATTGGGAGTACCCCAAGGAATTCACTTGGACCCACTCCTCTTTTTAATACTTATTAATGACAGAAAATCATGTTTTAAATTTCTCACATTATTGCTGTTTGCAGACCATCTAAAAATATTTTCTATGATATCAAATAGGAACGATCACGTACTCCTACAACACGATCTGAATACTTTTTACGAATATTGCCAGACAAATAAACTCCATATTAATATTTCTAAATATTTTACCATTACTTTCCCACCAAATACCATCATTAGTAATTTTAATAACACCATTAATAACAACCCGCTAAATAAAGGATCAAATATTAAAGACTTGAGTGTGATCCTTGATTCAAAATTAAGCTGTATCAGCCATATAAGTAGAATAAGGACCGCTATCCCCTCCATTTTTAATTGATTAAGCCCTGATGGTATAATTAAACCTCTAATTAAATTGATAATTGCGCAATAATTAAATTGCCTGGGGCAAAGGTGATAATAGCGCCATTTTGTTTTTAATAATTAAATTGCTTGGGGCAAAGGGGCAATTTTGGCGCCATTTTGTTTTAATTGAAGCGGTGTCCATTTTGGATTTTGAATTAGCCACGTGATGCTCTGTATTTGTCACGCCTATACTTGTCCACACACTTTATCTCTGACAACCATGCTATCTCTCTTGCATTCGTTGAAAGCGCCTCTTTATCTTTGTCATACTAACTGGAAGGTTCTGTCTTGCACGTTCTAAAGCCGTATTTTATTTTAAAAACTTTTCTGCTCCAAGCAGGGTTTGAACCTGATACCATTGTATTGCTAGTCCTCCACGCTAACTAGCCTACGGCGACTTGTTAACGATTTCTATTCTATGTCCACCTCTATGAACGGCTGTTTAAATGGTTACCTAGCAACACTCTTACGAAATCTTGACTGATTTTAATATATTGGTTTCGAAAATAACTGTTATTAACAGAAACTTAAGAAGTATACTCTTTTGCTTACAATTTTTTCTGCTAGAACACCAACCGTTGGACATTTTCTCCCTAGCAACAACTGCTAAATACGTATTTCGACAGCCACGCTGTCATCATCGGTAGCTACGAAAAACTTACAGAGCGAAAAGGCAACGATGTACTCGTGACCAAATCACAAATGGAAGTGGGAAATGTCCACGCATTTTACATCGATTTATACTGCCTGCTCTGAAGGGCGTGGCCGATTGCCAATGAACTTGGCCGACGGTCAATGTAACTTCAAAAAATCATATAAGACAGAGGACGGTATTGGTCCGCCATCTTTGTTCAAAAGTTTATATCTCGGTTCTTAAAAATGACCAAGCCTTCAAAAGAATTTAGTTGCTTTGTTGAAGTTAACGCCTTTACAATTTTCAGGTCATCCTCTTTTATACTATGACCCGTTTCGAAAATATGTTGGGCAATACTCGATTTTTCAAATCTGTTGAATCTAAAATGAGCTAAATGGTCTTTAAACCTAGTACCAAAATTACGACATGTTTGCCCAATATATTTAGAATCACAATGGGAACATTTAATTGCGTAAATTCCAGATCTCTCTAAAGAGAAACCATTGTACACAGCGATGCTTTTTATGGTCTGAAGTTCAGTGTTATATCGATCTTTGTTTAAAGGAAAGGTTAATACTCTATGCACTAAGAAATTATCGATAATTTGATTAGGAAACGAAAAACAAAATTGCACGTTCAAAATTCCACCACTCTCGTCAGTATTAGCAGTGAAGGACTCAAGTACATCAAAATTTCATTTCACCCGGCTACAAAAGGCCAAGCAAACATTTTTAAAGAATCGAGCCATAAAGTTGTGTATGGTTTAAACAACATTATTGGAAATTTATTGGGAAATCTAAAGACAAACTGAGGACTTTAGAGAGATCTGGAATTTACGAAATTAAATGTTCCCATTGTGATTCTAAATGTATTAGGCAAACACGTCGTAATTTGTGTAGTAGATTTAAAGAGCATTTAGCTCATTTTAGATTCAACAGATTCGAAAAATCGAGTATTGCCCAACATATTTTCGAAACGAGTGATAGTATAAAAGAGGATGACCTAAAAATTGTATAGGAGTTAACTTCAACAAAGCAACTAAATTATTTTGAAAGCTTGGCCATTTGTAAGAACCGAGATAATAAACTTTTGTACAAAGATGGCGGACCAATACCGTCCTCCGTCTTATATGATTTGTTGAAGTTACATTGACTGTCGGCCAAGTTCATTGACCCTCGGCCACGCCCTCCTGGTCAGACAGTATAAATAGATGTAAAATGCGTGGACATCGCCCACTTCCATTTGTGATTTGGTCACGAATACATCGTTGCTTTTTCGCTGTGTAAGTTTTTCGTAGTTACTGATGATGGCTGTCAAAATACGTATTTAGCAGTTGTTAAATATTTGTGTGGTGAGGGGTTTTAACGAATTTGTGATGTTTTCAAACCACAGGCTCCAGCAGTGTTTTACCTATAATTGATTCGGTTTTAATAAATTTATTTCAATTAGATCAGTACGCATATATGCATTGATTTTGCTGTCGAATCGAATCGAATGGATTGATCTTGCCCAAGTCTAGTTAAAACTGATCTACTACGCGTTCAAAAGTATTAAAAGTTGAAGTGAATTGATCTTAGTTATCTATCTGCAGCAACTATTGTAACGCATGGCTTGTAGGATTATATGACAACAAATCGGGTGTTCATTTACTTGAAAGAATGGGATGTCTTTACAAGTCTCTAAAAAAATTTCTATTTCATCGATTTCCAAATATGTTTGTATAGAGTAATGCAGGTAATGTATTGAAATTTCTCCTGAAAATTGCTATATGGCTTGAAGTCCAAATGCGTTGATATATTTGACCATTACTACTTACTCATAGACGAAATTTTACATAAAATTTTAGTTTTGTCTCAATTGTCTAAAATTTTTTTCGATTCGACAAGGATTTTGGATTACAAAATACTTGTTCAAAGCCCTTCGTAAATATTTTCTTTTACAGTTTGCCAACTTTTTAAAATTAGTTTGGTGATTAGCACATTATTCGTTTTTTTTTCTGTAAAAAATGGCAAACATCAAATACTCGGTGTAAGAGGATTAATTAATAAAACGATTTGGCAATAATAACATTTTATTTAAATTATTACAAGTGACAAGAATAGTAAAATTGTGTTAAACATGCACGATATAAAGCTTATATACAAAAAATTCATAAATACATATACATACATACGTACAGTGCAATGTTCTTTGCGAATTCTTAATAGCTATATTTAGTTTGATAGTTGTGAATTGTACTAACCGTCTTTGATTACAATACGTAGCAACATTTATTTACAATAAGTGTTCCTTCATTAATATCAGCTCAGTTTGGTTTGTAACTCGGTTGAAATCTGAAGGTCAGATCAATAGTAAGTCATACGCTAACCCTAAACTCTTTGGCATTCGAAATTAAACTCCCACGAGGGGCTCGCATGGCACTTAATTAATTATAAAAATATGGCAAAATTCTTTGGCTAAGTTCAAAGCTCCGGCAGCGCTCACAGGCGAATTTTAAGCTCCGAATCCACCGCGGATATCAGTGTTTCAGTGCGAGAATTACACCAGTAAAATCACACGTTCAACAGAATACAGCTTGACAGTTCTGAGCTTTCGGAGACTTCAGGGGTTGAAATGGGTGGGGGCGAGACAGAGTGCTGAAACCGGAAACCACCTCTCTGAGTGTCGAGACCTCCAATTCCGAGCAGAGGGAATATGGAGTTACACGCTGCTCATCGCGGCTAATTCGTTTGCACTAATCGCAATCTTTTTAATTTTTGCGCGCAGTGATAAAGCCGATCGAGAGGGCCCGGGGCGAAAATCCGAAATTTTCGCTTGCGCCGCTGCAGGGAAAATCCTGCATCTCGTGATCCGATTCCAATCCCTAGTTTCGAGCAGCTCTGGTTAAAAATCAAGTCGCTCAATCAAGAAACCTATTTTGTATTCCAAACACGCTGTGACTCTGTTGTAAATAAAGATATGGCCTGCGCGAGAGTTCTCTCGCCTTCCGGTGATATTGTATCACGCAGCGGTATTACTTCGAGTTGGAAAGCCCGCTTTCCACTTGGATTTAGGAAGGGTCTAATTTTTTACGATTGTCGCCTGTAATGATTCATTATCTAGACAAAATAGTAGGCATACAAACCTTTGGACCTAATTTTTAATTATTATTAATATTTATCAGATTTTATAAACCATCGATGCGGTGCTATCATTCGAAGAAAACGAAGACGAAAAGGAAGACGTGGCGTTTCATATCATCAAATGTTTTAGACAGTATGATGGAAATAATTGTAAAAAGAATATTGAAAAACGAAGACTGGTTTCAGCCACAATAAATTTGATATTTCTGCTAATGCTTTACTTCATGTTTACCATTCAGATTATTTTTCCAACAATATTCATCATTGAGAAAAACTAGCAAGAAGTCAAGGTGCCATCAGGGAAAGCAGAAGGAGAGGTTTAAGTAAGTATCCTCAAATATTTTAGGCAATATATTAGAAAAAATTGGAAGAAGAATTTTGTTAGACAAATAATGCAAACGTCGACTAAAGCCAAGTTTTCCCTATTCAGTAATCTGAATTTGTTTGGTCATACTTGCCAATAAGCTCAATTTATCGAATAGACTTTCATTCGCAGGTACTTTTGCAAACATTTTGTTGTAAGCAAGATCGAGACATCGAGAGCACCAGGCACCAATCAACTCTTGAGAAGTTAGGTATAGCTATGAAATAAAAGGAATAATGGATTATGTAGTTAGTACCACGCCTTCGAGAGTGTAGGTGGCTCAGAGGCAAGAGAATGTATCGGGTCGATCCCTAATGACTGAAACGCTAGAGAAAACTCATGTTGGCTTCACTGCGATTCAACAATCCGACTTTAGACGCCTTAATTCCGGAAACCTCCTCAGTGAGAGAGACCGATGCCCATGCAGTGAGATGTAATAGTAAGGGCTTTTACTGAATTGTGGTATAATAAAATTCATCCTTCAAAGATCAATGCTACTTTTGAGTATTTTCTTTCTTTCATTTGCTTAAGTAGATTTTACTAATCTAACTTTAGTTACACAAATATATTTCTAAAATCTAAACATATGTAATAAGAGAAAATCAAGTACAACCTGAACAGTTTATTCAGAGTAGAGCCTTTGTTTATAGCCTGTTTTCAATTTCCATAGACCTCACAGGCCACAATAATCTAGTGATGACTCTACTATAATTTTCCGATTTGACTTTGGCAACCATGAAGACTTAATGCTTAAACCTTCTTAACAAAAAGGGGTCGTTGAGCCAAAGGTAAGGACGTTAACAAGGCTTACGATGAAGATGACAACGGAATGTTTACTTAAGTTTCTTGGAGAATACATTCTAGATCTTCATATATTGCAAAAGACACATATCTTCAATTTTCCAATTCGACTTTAACAATCGTTGAGACTTAACGCTCCTTAAGAAGAAGAGGCCAATGCCCCAAATGTGAGGATGTTAACCAAGCTGATGACGATGCGATGGGGAAGTAGTTTGAAAATACACTCTAGATCTTAATATACTATAAATGGAGCATATTTTTAATTTTAGCTATAGATGTTGACCCTAACTGCAGTTATCGGCATCGAATTTTTCATCTTATTCTTGTAACTCTAATGATTCAGATCTGTTTTCAAAACTATAACGTTTAATATATAGAACGTCAATTGCTTTTCAATTAAACATTCTAAATTCTACGCAACTAAATATTCTTAACTAAAAATATTCAAAAATAATACTGTAGAAGTTCCTTTGTGAGTGAGCATTAAGAGATATTGTAAAAATAATAATTGACTATTTAAAATCGAAACAAATGCAGATTTCATAAAGATCATGGGAATGGATTGCGTTACCGAAATAATTATGGGAGCGACAACTACAGCAGATTAAGAATGTCAGAATACATTCTCTAACGATATTTGTTGGCTTTTGTATCACTGGGCCACAGAAAAGTTGCTGAAATTCAGGTTCATATAATACGCAGAAAATTTAAGTTAGATTACTATAATCCTGTAAAAATTGAAGAGCAGTCTATCTAATTTTGAATAAAAAATATCCATCCGCTTCTGTAACCTCAGTGTACATAAATAGATTTGCCATCTATACAAAATATTCTTGTTAGAGTACATATAACTTTGTGCTGTAAGTAGGAATGCCAACTCAAATAAAACTAATTTAAATTGGAAAGAAATTTCGTAGTAGAATAATTAGAAGTGGTTCAGCTCAAGAATTCTGTGTTAAGTGTTTCTCAGAGATCAATATTGCATTAATTATATGAAATGAACATAAATTAATTGTTGTAAAAGCTGCAGATTTTCCAGTACTATGTTAATTATTTGTAAAATAAAAACTCAGAAACTCATAGAAACTGTCTAATGCTTGCATTAGTCGATGCTTATGCGAACGTGCCGTCCCGAAACGGTGCCCAACTGAAGGTATTCGCGCTTTGGTGGATACGTTTCTCATGAGACAATCAAGATCTTCAAAAATAAAATCCTGCCTGATGTAAAACGTTGCCGGAGCTTTCGTTGATATGTTGGTATGTGCTGAAATGTTTCGACGTAACGCCCTTGTGATTGTTAGTTGTAAAGCTATGGAATGCTCGACGTCTTTATAATTATCGCGGATGTGTACATCAAATAAGCGGAATACTTGGTAGATTGCACTAAATTCAAATTGCACATTTAACATTGTAAACTATCAGTAACACTCAGTACAAGAAGACGTTGTAAGTCGCTAGCACCATATTTAATATGATGACTGATTCGATCACAGTTCGATGTACACGATAAAAATAGGTACCCTCTACTCTCTATCTACATTCTTTCTTTGGTTTGGTGGAAACCGGTGATAACATTTTATTTCTTATATTATTTCCTAAGGGTTTGAAATGTTTGAGTTCCTCAGTCACAGTTTGCTTCGATGAACATTCATGTAACTACAAGTATAAAAGCTCGTCCTGTATTCGTGTGCATTTGAATCATGGAGTAATGCAAAACAGATCGTCGCTTGAATTCAGGGCGAGCTCCTGGACTATACTGTGATAATGTGAAATGTTTAGAAGGAACGGAACTACTTCAAACTGGCTTCAGCAATGCTTCCATAACCATATTAAAATCACGAAAATAAATAACTACCCCTAGTTCCACTCCTTCCTAACCGGCTACTAAGGCTGCTTAAGTTAGTGTCATTAAGTCCAACCTGCACTGTGGTACGCAGCCCGCGAAGGGATCTGCAAAGGCGTGACACTCGGATTCTGCAGGAAATCCTTAACAGGGTGGTTGATCACCGAGCAGTTCAGTCCACCGAGGGATTGCTGGCCCGGGGAGGCCTGCAGATGGTGCAGCGTCGATGCAAGCTCACCTACGGGTGCGCCTGCAGCCTGCACGTCGCTGCTTAGCCCAGAGGAGCTGTGGCTGTGGGTGGCCGAAGGGGAAGTGCAGAGACCATTCGCTGGGAATGGGTGCGATGCACTTCCGGTCTCTTGGCACTATGTGACGATGGACCGCAGCTCCGTGTGCTGCGTCTCCTTGTGCCTCCGGAGGTCGACCTTTCGCTGGAAGGCGCGTCCGCAGAGGTCGCAGGCGAAGGGCTTGAAGCCGGTGTGCTTCCTGGAGTGCGTGATGAGGTTCGACGACTGGCTGAAGGCCTTCCCGCACACTTGGCACTTGTGGGGTTTCTCGCCTGAAACAGAGATGGTTGTTAATAATTTAGTCGATGGTATTTGTAGTTTGGTTGAAAGAAAGGAGTTACTAACGAATACACATACTCATTGCTAAGTATTTTACATGAGTTTGTGACGTATTACCTGTATAACATCATTCACTAGAATTTATAGCTATGTCTATACTACGGTATGCATTTGATGTCAACATAGGAAGAGATATCTCCTAATTAATTCAAGGAATTATGAACATTTTTAGAAAAAGAAGCAGAGTGAAATGATGGTAAGTACCTGCCAATTAATCTCTATTTACAGGACGAAGAAGCACTATGACATTCGGATTAACAGTTGAGGTCATTATAAATAACTATTGTCTCCCGAAATGAGTGTGTACTATTTTACGGCACCCATCTGTTAAATAATTTTGTTTTGAACCAAACAATAGTGATTTTTTTCTAAAATAAAGCTGGCTTAATAGTAATTTACGATGCATGTAACGTTATTAAGCTTTTTACATTACGAGAGAATAGCAGATAACGTTACGTATATCGTAACACGGTTTATTTTATTCTAAAATACTAATCTTTTTTAAAAAATAGAAAAAACAACAGCGAGACATAAATCTGCTATGGCTGTGGTGGTATCACTTAATACTGTATAACTGGTAGCACTGTCAGGTTATGTTAAATTCGAGATTAGCAGGTTAAGTTTTGCGTCAGTCTGTGTCAAATATGAAACAAAACCTAACCTACTAACTTCGAATTTGACATAGACTGACATTATCACTAACAATACACGTAAGTACTGCCAACATGTGATTAAATGCTCATAAAATATCGGTATCTTATTTTTCTTAACAACACTAGTGTTGTTAAATGCATCTTAACGCAACTCGTTGCTAAGGAGTTATTATCATATATAATGCAACTAGTGGGTTCTTGATTATCAAATAATCATTTCTGTTTACACGTGATATACATATTGTTCGGCAATCACGCGAGTCCGAAGAACGAGATTTCCTAAAACAATATATCGAGTGGAAACAGAAATGATTTGATAATCAAGAAGACACGAGTTGCATTCGGCTAGATTATATCACGAGTCAATAAACAACGTTTGAATAGTGTATTTTAAACATTAAAAGTACAGTTAATGTGGTTGTTATGACAATTATACTGACAGCAGGTAACGAGATGTTTGTGAAGGTAAGTGATTATCACCTATTAATCTGGAAGGTATGTGATTATCAGTTGCTATGTACATTATCAAAAGTTAGTAGTATTTTGTCGTTTTTCATTGGTTGATGTTAAAGGGAGTGGTATAATCATAGCAACATAATAGGATAAAATAAAATATTATAACCTACGTCGTACGAACAATATTGTGACTACCTCTTGCATGAAATCGATTACTACTCTGAACGAGCGATATTCGATTTTACAAATTTGTTATGTATGTAACTATTAAAACTCCATAGCATAATAATAACATTACACTCGTTAGCCGACTTTGGTAATGGCAATTATCTTCGTACTAGTTTTAAAATTAAACATGCGAATTTTTTTTAGCCAAAATATTTTTATTTGCTGACTATCTTTGTCTTTCTAGCAAACAGGTTACTTCACCATTAAATGATATTTTAAGTATTTGAATACTAGCAATAATTAGTTATTTTCATTACAAGCGTCGAAAGTAGCAAATATCGTGCGAGTGTTGATTAGACAAACGAGGGCGTAGCGAAGCGAAGCCCGAGTGGATCTAAAACACGAACCATAATGTTTAGAAAAAATAAATTTACAGTTAATAAGTAGCTTTTATAATTACACGTCTTTTCCAATACAATAAAAAAATAATATAAATACGGCTTCAAAATGCAAGACAAGAATTGACAGAAAAATGTGCATAGCGCTTGAAATCAAATTGTCTAATTCTGCTTTAATTTAGAACCTGTCGTGATTTCTATATAAAACAGTAATTTTCCTGCATTAAATTATAAAATCGTGCATTTTAATTCTCCTCTTCTATTAAATTACTCAGTTCACCTGAATTTGTTTGATGTTTAGAATATTTTAGACCCCACGATATGAACAGTGAATACAAACCTAAAGAAAGAAACAAATTTGTTTGCTAAGTAAATTGCTTTCTTTGTTTTCTATATCCAGAGTTCTAGATTTTACATAAAGGGCGATATAGAGCTAATGCTAATGGAAAAGTTCCTATAACTAGCATCAGAAACGTTAACTCTGTATTTTATGAATAGTTTACAGAAAACAGACTTGCTTTAAATGACAGCACAATACTAACTGTTCTTTCTTTCTTGAATGCATTTATTTTTTCCCCGAAACTTTCAAGTAATTTAACAAATGCGAGACTGATTTGACACATGAAAGTTTATCATCCCCTGCCTAGGATAGTAAAATTTTACCTGACTCTTATGTCACTTGTCAAATTCAGACATTTGACACGTGACGCAATGTGATTTTCTTCTTTAACCACCTTGATTTTTTATTTTCTCTTAAACTAAAACAATTTTTTTGGTATTTAAAACGATTTTGGCAGAGCTTAAAGTACTCGGCCAAACGGCCTCGTACTCTCAATAATGCTTCTCGTCTGCAATAGCTAACTTTCCAGACTTAGACTTAATAACTGTAAATGGAAACGATTCAATTTCCTCCGTTTACTTATACGCGTGTATCACATTCTCTCTCCATTGTCGTGTTCTTCGTATTCGAAGATAGTGATTTGTGCGATGTGTTTAGTTTGTAGCTTGTATAATGTTCTTCCAGGGCTTTCTGTCCTGAGCGTTTCTGGTGTTTTCTTCCATTTTGGTACCTGTCAGTCCTTCGATTTCATCCAACCATCTTCTAGGTATCACATTATGTACTTGTAAACTGGTCACATGTAGATTTTGTAAGAAACTAATTGGCAAACATATTTTTATCATAAGAAATCACAAGGAAAGAGAGCATCCATGTGGAAAATTGCTTATTTTACACACTGCCATCATTCTAATGAGCCAAACACAAGAATTTTGTATATGTTTGTATTGTTCGCTACTTTTTTCAAAAACAAATTTCTTGCGAAAGATTACAATAAATATCGCTTTCGTTGTTTAAAACTATTATTTATTTGTAACAGATTTCGAAAAAGCATAAACACCTTTCCTGGAGGTTAATCCTGTATGGCTCTTCAGAAGGTTTTGCGCAGACTCCGTCACTTCAACAGTGATATTTTTACAGCTTTTTAGTAAACTTCGTGTTTTTAACTGAAGTGACATCATTCGAGCCAGCGCAGCGACAGGAAGCAGACGTGCCAGCAGGATTTCTTCGTGCGCCATCAATCCGTTAAGGTGGCAGGGAAGCATCTCCAGGCTCCACCTCGAGTTGCCACCCGCTCCACCGCTACCGCCGCCGCCGAGGTCGCCGCTGCCGCCGCCGCCGCCGACACCGCCGCCGCCGCCGACGTTGCCGCAGCCGCCGCCCCCGCCGCCAACACCGCCGTAAACCCATAAAAAAAAACGGGTGAGAATAAACCAATACCGTCCCTCTTGTCACTTCCCCCTCTCGAACCCCCCACATCCCCAACAACTTCCCGCGCCCGTCAATCCTCCGTCTCTTCTAGTACCTCCCAGCCCGATTCCTTCAGATATTCCATTAAAAACATCCCAGATAGTTACGCTACCCAAAAATCCTTCTACTCCCTCCTGATCTCCCACGGCTTCAAGGGCATCAAAACCCTTGTAGTGAACTACAACAAAACCGCCCTCCTTATCACCGAGCAACCCCTCAATGGAGTCACCCAGTCCAAACTCCGCACCGCCACCAACAGCAAAACTCTTGAAGTTTGTCCCTTATCCCGAAAGGCCTCTCCCACCCAACAACCCAAAAAGCCACCCACCTTTTCTATTGTCGCCCGAGACGTCGACCAGGACATCGCTCCTGAAGACGTCAAACTCCAGTGCCCCCAACTCCAAATTTTCAAGTGCTGGAGAATCACGTCCAAAGCCACAAATCGCCCCACTCCTCTACTCCGAATAATCTCCACGGATAAGGCCACCATCGATGAGCTCCTCATCAACGGCCTCCAACTTTTCGGCCGCAAACACCCCTGCGAGCCCTCCCACCCCCCCACCCCTATACCTCTCCAGTGCACCAAATGTTTTGCCTTCGGGCACTCCCTCTCCGATTGCAGAAGCAAACCTGTGTGCCCCACCTGCCCAAACACCCACTCCCCCGGAAAATGCCCCAGCGAAACCCCCAGCTGCCCCTTCTGTAAAGGAAACCACCCAGCCTGGTCTCACCAATGCCCTAACTTCCCAAAACCCCAAACCATTACCCCCGAAACCCCTGTTGTCCCGACCAAAATCATCGAACCCAGCCTCGATCCCGAAAACTCCGACATGGACGAAGACGAAACCCACGAACCTTTTCTATCGGGGAGACAATTCATCCGTTTCCTCACCAAAACCCTCTTCGATCTTTTCCCCCTGCAAAAGCAGAAGATTCAAACCACCCTTGAGCAGTCCGCCCATGCCTGCCTAGCCCGTTTTCTCCGCATATCCCATTCCGGTAATAAAGTCGTTTTTACTTTTAATTAAATCGCCCCCCCTCCAACTTCCATTTTTTTTTCTGCCCCCGGCCCTCCTTAATGGCGCACGACCTTTTCTTTGGAACCGTCAACGCCTGCGGCGTACGCCGCAAACTCCTCTCCGTCAAGAACCTTCTATTCAATGACAACATCTCCATCCTCGCCATCACAGAAACCCGCTTCAGACCCACCCTCAACATCACAGGCTACCATACCTACCAGAAAGCCCCCCCTAACCACGGACATCTGTATGGCACATCCCTGTTAATTTCAAGCCAGCTTGCCTCC
>OW679198.1:158260714-158362121 GCA_940337035.1 Agriotes lineatus | reverse complement strand
AAGTCAACGATAATAGTTACGTGTACAACTAGTAATAAAAGCAATACTTTTTTACGAAACCGAAAGTTAATGCAGGACGGCGAAACCGGACTGCATCAATCAAACGAGTAAAAAAATGCTTTCATACGTGTTGTACACTCTTGGATTGATGGAAATCGACTACACCTAAAAAATCAATTAGACGCTTTTTAGTGTTTTTTATGATAAATAATGCTTTACTTAATATATCTAGTTAGTACTATTAGTTGGCACGCCGAGTAAATAAGTAACAATAAACACAAATTTACATATCCAAAAATTAGGTGTGATCGATTTCAATGAAACGAAGTGTATACGTTATTCTTTTGAATAGTGATACCTCGTAACTCGAAATTTGGTCAAAAACAACTTTATAATTTACAACTGTCAAACTGACAATTCGCAATTCCAATAAAATATTACTTTCTTTACGATTTTTCGTTAAAAAACTACTTTCATGATCACTATGCAAAAAATGTTTTCGCCCGCTGACGTTATTTAAGCTATTAATAATATAAACACGCAGATATATCTATCTATCCGGAATGCTTTGAAGTTAGTTGCAACCACCTAGGCCATTTAGCAGGAGACTAGCAAACTAATTACAGTTTTCTATAACTAATTACAGTTTTCTAAAAGTAATTATTCTACATTAATGTAGAATTAACGAACGTCCCCGACCACGACAAAGCTGTTATAAATAAAGAAGGAGTGTATGAACAGAACCCCGATTAAATTTTTTTAAAAATAAAAACAGATTGAGTTCAATTAATATAAACAAGTAAATTGTAATTTTCACTTCATGTGGGTATATGGTACCTACGGGCTATGTCTAGCTATTTATAAACACGTATAATAGTAACCATAGTTAGAAAGATAATATTTAGGTAAAATAACCGTAACAGCTGCCCTATTTTTATTGGCAATTTAATTAGTATGGATTTCCCTATTAAAGTACAATTTCGATAGCACATAACAGTTTTTATTTATTAAGGGTATAATCCCTAGTTTACAGCACGAGGAAATGTTTAAAGCGCGACGAGAAGCGGAGAGCTTTAAATTTCCTAATAGCAATAAATGTGATTCGACATGTGGTACAGAAAACTTTTTATTTTATTTTGGTTCGCAAAATGGATAATATTCAAGGATTCAGTAATTTGGCTACAGAGTACTGCGTCATCGCTGTGATGGTGCTGTGAATTGTTGGTGTGCTAGTTTCTATGCCAATTGTTGGTGTTGATATACTACTTCGTTGGTGCTTGTTATACTGCTTAGCAACTATATAGGCCCTAGGGCCATAATGCTATTTTATGCCCGCTACCAAAGGCCAATAAACAAGATTGTGGTTCTAAAATGAAGTAAGGTGTTGTATGCACCCTAAGCATAACCAGTGTCTTTAGCCCTTGTTGTGTTATAGCCCTCGGTGCTTCGCCCTTGATACATAAATATCTATTAATAGAAAATAACAGTGTCTACTGATATGCCCACTGTTTAACTGGCGACATTGATATGGGTCCATACATTTTATAGTGCACTTCTTTCTATCAGTTGATGGTTTTCAATTTACAGGTATATATAATCAGATAGGACACAATTTTTTAATTGAAAACTTTGAAAAGCATTATTTAAAAATATTTACATACTTATGCATCCTGTTTTTTATATTATGCACATATACTGATCATATACGAAATGTACTAATAGGAGTATCTGTGTGTGCAGAAAGAGTTTCGCGATCTGGTTATAAACGGCTTAGTTAATTAATTATCTCAGCGGAGGATTTACGTTTGGACGAAGGTATGTACTGTAATAACGTGTCCGTGGTACGGTTATTAGATTGCGTGCATAATTGCGACGTGAAAAGCAGGAGCAGCGCTGCTTAATCTCGAACGAAACCGGGTTATGGCGCCCTTTCTCAGATTTTGGGAAATCACCGACGCATTTCAACATTTCAAAGGCAGAGACTACAGTTTCATCGCCGCGTCTGGAACGACGCAAGCTGCTGTAACTCCAAGACGAAATCCCTTTTACCCATATTACTGTTCCTCTGCGGCTATAAACACTGTCTAGCCTAGCTCCGCAGCATCACAACCATTCCGCTTAGTTCAGACTCAGCTTTCCCCAAGAGTTATGGCCCTAAAGCGCTGTTCGCGAAAATATTCCAAAATTTATTAACGCCGCGCAGCGTTTTTCCCTGGGCTTCGAAATTCGCGGCGGCCCTAAGCCAATTTTGGCGATACGTTTCAATCGGCTCGGCCCGATCCGATTAGCTGGTGTGACGTCACGTACAGGAGCATTCCGGGAGCATGTGGCGTGATGCTGGCGTAGAGGGCCATTTGCTGCCTTAATTTTATTAGCACCCCTATAGCACAGTATGTCACTAACCTAACTTTTATTCTTTTCGTATCGTGTGGCAAATCATGAAAGTGGATACATATTAGATTTCGGGGCGCATGAATTATAATAAGCGAGTAACAAAATCTGCCGCGCCTTTGTTTGGATTTGGAAGCGGTTTAGTTGGTGGTGTTTTATGCTTTTGTATAATTCAGATGTAAAAAGAGTTTGAGAAAACAAGAACTGTACTTTCCATTTAAACTATTTCTAAATAACATAATTCGTGCTTTTAAATCCCGTCGTGTGTTTTAAATATTTAAATTACTACAATCAAAAATGACATTTGGAAGTAATATACGCATATACACTGTGTCCACATTTCGATGCTCACCATTGGTATCTCCTATCTCAGTTATTAGAAGACATAGAGCAACGGTTAAATGGGGAATATTTTGCAGAATTTAATACTCGCGACAAATCTCATTTCAAATTCACCCAAACTTTTTAAAATTTTGAGATAATTTGAAAAAAAACAAAAAATAGCACTAATAACTTCAAAACAAATGACAATCGGGGATTTCTGTTTACATAAAAAGAATTGTCTTAAAAAGTGTCTTAACATTGTAACAATTTGGAAGTGGTTACATTAGGTGTTATCGAGTTATTGAAGAAGATTGAAATCGGCATATTTTAGTTTTTTTCAAATTATCTCAAAACTTTAAAAAGTTATGGTGAATTTGAAATGAGATTTGTTGGGAGTATTAAATTCTGCAAAACATTCCCCATTTAACCGTTGCTCTATATCTTCTAATAACCGAGATACCAATGGTGAGCATCGAAATGTGGACACAGTGTATAACATAAATGTGAACCTTGTTACGTCACTAGGATTATCATTTAGAGAAGAAATATCAAACGTAGCTAACTTCTCAGACAAAGCTGGTCTTGCTATAGTCAAACAAGAATAGGTACAAAAACGGGCACTAATCAGCAACACATCCAAAAATGCAACTAGTTATAATAATTCCTAAAAGACAAAGAAGGTGAAGAAGGCACAAATAAAATCCCAAATAATCTTTAGGGGGCAGCATTGTTTTAGCTTTCATGCTCATAATAAAACAATTACATAAAAACCGTCTCAATGCTCATATTTGTGTAAGCCCCGAATAAATATTACATAAGAATCAACTAACAATAACTATTATGAATATTTATGATACGACGGGAGTCTTTTTTTGTATATCCACCTTGCTGCGGAAGTAAAAACTTTATCCTAATAATGTTATTACACAGTAAACAATCTAGTAAATAATTGGGTGTCTTTCCTTAGAGCAGCAATTCAAAATAAGACTTGTTTATAGAAGTCAATATTTTGGAAAGATTTTTTTGTAAAGGTAAACTATAATAAAGTTTAAAATTGTAGAGAACTATACAGCAAAAACATGTGCTGCTTATGAAAGTTAGGTTATTACGTCATAACATGGTACATAAACAGGAATATCTTGTTTGGTACATCAACTCAATGATTAAAAAACAATACTCAAAGTAGTCCGATTAAACCACAGTTAATTGAAATACAAACAGACTAAGATATTTAAAATTTTCATGTATAATGACTACTTTTTAGATGGTATCTAAACAGCTGTAGAAGGGACAAGCGGAAATAATTTACACAATTATTTACTACATTATTTATCAACCACTCGTTCGTTACTGCCTCGCAGGGTTATGTACAGTCACTGTGACAGTTTACATCAGTGTGGCCTCCTTAAAGTTTTCTTGAAATCGCTTAACATTTGTCATTTCTATATAAAGTTAACAAAGTAAAAATTAGTGATCTAAAAATTGAACACAGAAGCGTCATGAAATCTTTATCGAAAAAAGGCAATAACCACAAGAAGATTATCCAAGAAAGAATAGTGGCTGCATATGGGGAAAATAGCCCATTATACTTTCATATTAAATTTTGCTATAAGCAATTCAAATTGGGGGGGGGGGCATTTACAATGACACATAGTGGGGCAGACCATTGGAAGCACGAACACAAGAAATCGTCAAGAAAATTGAAGATTTGGTTTTGACTGATCGTCGAGCGACGAAGACTTCTTCTTTCCAATTATAGCAAGGTATGAGACCTGGATACACGGCTGAGACCCAACGCAGCGGCAACTATAAAATTAGATTATTTAAAATGATACCAAAATGTTAAACCCCAAGAAACATCGCTGGACGTAATATGTGTTGTAACGACACAGTGTATATATCGAATGACAGCTTTCAAAACCGAACATAGCAAAAGCATGGCACATCACGAGGTTATTAGAAACATTATAATAAACCAGGACAAATTGTTTAATAATTAGTGGCACAACGTGTTAAATAACTTTTTGCGTCATTACAATCATTGTCCGTCTTATAAATTAAAATAGGAAGCAGCAATCTTCAAATGGATGATCTGCTATGCATTTTGCTAGGTTCAGTTTTGAAAGAAATCACCCGGTATACAACCAAATTCATTATATTTAAGATACGACACTTTAGCATCACAAATAATTGAATATCACACGAAGAAATTTCTTAGCACAAAGGATTTTGTTCAAAACGCTCGGTACCAAGTAGGCGAAGTATAAAGCCATAGTTGAAATAAGCGGAACTTGATATTAAAAGATATTAATTGAAATATAAACAGGAGAAATCCTAAAACACGTAGAAGAAGAAGAATAAATTCATATACTAATTATATATAACTGACAAGTTCAGGAGAAAATATAATAAAGTTACACAAGTGCATAAGGTATAGTACAAAATCTACAGTCTTTATATTAGCTGACCACTGCTGTCAAAGGCCGGAAGCACCTCAGAGAGATTTACAAGTAAGGGTTGATCGTCGATCAGGATAAATTCAAACTGAATTCAACAAGTCAAGGCCCGAAAACCTGAAATAAATTCAGTAAAACGTCCAACAACGTGAAAATAGGGGATAAACGATTGCATACCCGAGATGTCATGCGGCCAAAAAGTAAGTTGCTTGCAAAGTACTATTATATCCTGGATTAACTAGATATGTTGCAGCAAATTACAAAATTGTTTCACAACATATGAACCTGATTCCCGAGGATTTTAGAGAATAAATCCTCTGTTAAAGAGTGTAGCCGAATAACCTCATCGTATGAGGTAGTAAAGAAGTCAGTAACAACATTATAAATACAAAATAGTAAAATACCAGCAGCCTAGGAGAAAGCGACATAGCGGTAAAAATTGTAAAATATGGTCGATAAAGACTATATGGGAAAGTACCTAAGTGTTAATAACAGTATGGGATAGGAAAGAGGTGCTCACAGAATGATTGATTGCTCTACTGAGCCCAATTCACAAGAAAGGTGATAGAACGATATGAGAAAATTAGGTACATAGACATAGCCTTACTTTTTTTTTTAGTTTATTTATTAACTACAATCTGTCTCTTAGAGACATTCAGTAGGCGATTTGACAATACGATAAAAATACATACAGAAGACATGTTGGAAACAAACCAATGAGAGTTCCCGTTAATAAGCTCAAGAGTTTTGTAATGTTACGATTGCACGGCATTCATTACGAACACAACGCGCACTACTCACTGTCACTCAAAAACGGCGTGGAAGATCGGAAAGTTTGATTCTTTTAAGTCTAGGCTGGACGTCGTCTTCCTCTAGGAGGGGCTCGATTAGCACATTTGGGTGAAAACTAAGACGAGTAGCATAGCGGACACTATATTTTTTAATTTCATCTGTGATTGAGGGGATGCCCAAGTCACGTTGAATAACCTCGCTTGGAACAAACCAGGGAGCGTTTACCATAGATCGTAGGACTTTGGATTGAAAGCACCTTAAAATGTCGATATTGGAGTTGCTTGCAGTTCCCCAGAGTAGTATGCCGTAACTCCATATTGGCTTTATAATGGCTTTATAGAGCAAAATTTTGTTATCGATGGACAGGTGAGATTTTCGGCCTAAGAGCCAGTACATTTTTTGAACCTTAAGACCCAGCTGCTTCCTTTCGGTGAATATATGCTTCTTCCAAGTCAGGCGTCGGTCTAAATGAAGTCCCAAGTATTTTACATGTTCGTCTTGCGGTACTGGTGTGCCGTTGAGCATAACAGGAGGACAGGTACCTCTTCTTAGGGCAAAGGTCACTTGCACTGACTTTTCTTCGTTTACCTTTATGCGCCATTTGTTGAACCAAAGTTCGAGTTCTTGCAGATGTTCCTGTAGATGGTGACTTGCTATATGGGGTTCAGAGTGAGAAGAGAGTACTGCAGTGTCATCTGCGAATGTGGCTACCATGGTGGAAGTAGTGGTGGGAAGATCAGCTGTAAAAAGTAGGTATAATAGCGGGCCCAGCACACTGCCTTGGAGTACACCTGCGTGTAGAGGAAATAGGGGCATGCGATAATCTCCGTATTTGACGAGAAAGTGCCTGTCAGTTAGATAAGACTTGAGGATTTCATAATAGTCTGAGGGTAGTATCCTTTTGATTTTGAACAAAAGCCCTTGATGCCACACTCTGTCGAACGCTCGTGAGACGTCTATGAAAATGGCCGAGCAGTAGCGTTTATCATTAAAGTCCTTTGTAATTTTGCCAACAACACGGTGGACTTGCTCAATGGTAGCATGATTTTTTCGAAAAGCGAACTGGTGATCAGGCATGAGATTGTTGTCTAAAATTATAGGTAGTAGTTTCTTTAAGAGCAGCTTTTCAAAAACTTTGGACAATAGTGGCAATAGACTAATTGGTCTGTAAGAAGATAGATCAGTAGGTGGTTTGCCAGGTTTGGGTATTAAGATTATTTCAGCAACTTTCCGTTGTTCTGGAAAATGCCTTAAGCACAGTACTGCATTGAATAGATAGGTGATGAACACAAACCCTTTTTCTGGCAATTCTATCAACACTGTTGCTGTAATTAGGTCGTAGCCGGGTGCTTTTCTTGGGTTTAGTTCTGCCATGAGCATGGTCTGGACTTGTTTAAGATTGAACTTCGGAATTGGTGGGCTCAGTTGAAACGGTGCTTCTAGGTAGTGTTGGATTTCTTGTTCTTCTTCTTGCGTGACTTTAAAATTAAACGGTGTGAAAACTGTTCCCAAGTGGTTGGCAAATGCAAGTGCTTTTTCTTCAGTACTTCTTGCCCAAGTGTTATTTGGAAGGCGCAATGGTGTTTCATGTTTCTGTGGCTGCTTTAGTTTCTTTGTCGCTCTCCAGAGTAAGTATTACTCTGTGGCTTCTGTCGGAGACAAGTGCTGTAAGTAATTTTGCACCGATTCATTTTTGATATTCGATAGAAGTTGTTTTAGTTCGAACGTTTTGAGGTTGAGTCTTCTCTTATCATCAGCGTGCCTGGTAGTTTGCCATATTCTACGTAGTCTACGTTTTTCGGCGATCGTTTTCTTCACTATGATAGGACAATCAATAGAAGCGATATTCTGTGTACTTGGTGGTGTCGCAGTCCATGCAGCGTGCTGGATGGTTTGATTAAATAATTCTACTGCCGTAAATAGAGCTTCTTTTGTTTTTAAGGATACATCGAGCGGTAAGGTTTCATCAATTATCTCTCTGAAAAAATTCCAGTCCGTGTATTTGTTACAGAGACTAGGATACTTCGAATTGAGGATCACTCGCGTTCCCATGGTTAGTATGATTGGCGAGTGCTCACCTGTGAGGTCGAGACACGATGCGGCCTTAAAATAGTTTGGATTAACTCCTTTTATGACACACAAGTCAAGTAAATCGGGAATTTTTGCTGGATCCGATGGCCAATGTGTAGGTTCTCCTGTGGAAATATAGTGCATTCCGTTATTGTTGAGTGTTCTTAATAATTCTCTTCCTTTGGTTGTGATTAGCCGTGATCCCCACTGTGTGTGTTTCGCGTTGTAATCGCCACCCGAAATGAACCTGTTACCCAAGGTTTGGAAATAATGTTCGTATTGCTCTTGTTTATTATTATGTCGTGGAGGACAGTATACTGCAGAGAGTATCAGCGGTCCTTTCCAGTCTTCTATTGCCACTGTGGTAGCCTATAGGTGCTCTGGGTTGTAATAGCCTTACTGAACACATAATAACATAAACACCTGGGAAAGACATTAAAATATAATCTCAGTATATTCCCAGAAAAAGTTCTTAGGTGCATCAGAAAGCATTTAGAAGAATATATCGGCATTTCCGTTATAGAAAATCCAAATAATCTGTTACGAGTACTAAATGCACACTCTGTATGTAACGAAGAAAGAAGAATTACATGAAGCAATTACCGAACTTAGTGTGTCCAAAAAGTTATTAAGGCCAACCAGAATGATGTTGAATTATACAAAGAATAAAGTATGGATGAATGAAATGAATGAAAAAAGGATAACAATTAAATGCAACATAATATTCTCTTTCACAAAACAGGTACTGTACAAACTCTGGGTATGATATTTAATATAATTCCAAGACGTAAGGAAACAAGCCCCTAGCACCCTCAGGTACTGCTCCGTAGAGGGTAGGGTTGGTTAGATGAAAGTAGTCTTATTAGTAATAACTATAAGGCAGTTGAATAGTGATTGTTCAAATGAAAAGTTTCCTTACAAGTAAAAATAAATCAGTACCAGTAGAATGTTCGTGTAATCATTAAGAAAATAAAAAACATGTATACATTTATTCCGGCGTTCTTCCAAAAACGTAATACTCTTGAAAAAATTATTTTGGTAGGTCTGTTCCTCAAACGAAAATCATTATCTTCACAAATATAAGACATGTGTCTCTTGATGCTAAGTCAAGGCTGTGGATGTTTCATTTTGTTTAACATCAATCTTGTTTTAAAAATTCTGGAACAATTCATTTGGCCTAATTCAAGAATTTGTTAGTGTTACACAGCACTATTCGGCAATACCTATCTACAACGTGTGAATAAATTGCGGCTTTTGCTAATAATTTGTTCGTGTTTACTTTTAACAATTAAGCGATCAAGTATTACTAAGCTATTAGGTGTTTGTAAATATTTATTTGCGCTAAGTTTATCAAAAATGTACATAAAAGGTGAGCGCTCCGTCACTAAATTTAGTATTAGTCTTTGACGATTACTACTTGTTTATCGTTTACAAAGGCATGCTTTGCAAGCCGTAATTATTTAATTTCTGTAACTGGTGACGGGCTTAACCCTCTAAACGTTACCAGGAGACCGTTTTTCAAGCCATAATTACTAGGTCTCCGAGGAAGAAAACTGGCATAATCATCTAAAATTTTCCAGGAGAACGCTTCCCAAGCTCCAATCACTGGGTCTCTGAAACTGAAAACCATATAAATTTTACCAGGAGATCGTTTTCCAAGCCATAACTGCTGGGTCTCTGAGGCTGCAAACTAACATAACCATCTAAACTTTATCAGGAGATCACTTTCCAAGCCATAAATACTAGGTCTCTGAGGCTGAAGACAGACATAACCATCTAAAATGTTCCAGGAGAACGCTTCCCAAGCTCTAATCACTGGATCTCTGAAGCTGAAGACTAACATAACCATCTAAACTTTATCAGATCACTTTCCCAGCCATAAATACTGGGTCTCTGAGGCTGAAGACAGACATAACTATCTAAAATTTTCCAGGAGAACGCTTCACAAGTTCTTATCACTGGGTCTCTGAAGCTGAAGACTAACATAACCATCTAAATTTTACCAGGAGATCGTTTTCCAAGCCATAATTGCTAGATCTCTGAGGCTGCAAACTACCATAACTATCTAAACTTTACCAGGAGATCACTTTCCAAGCCATAATTACTGGGTCTCTGAGGCTGAAGACTGACATAACCATCTAAAATTTTCCAGGAGAACGCTTCCCAAGCTCCAATCACTGGGTCTCTCAAGCTGAAGACTAACATATCCATCTAAAATTTACCAAGGGATCGCTTTCTAAGCCGTAATTACTGGGTCTCTGAGGCTGACGACTGAGATAACCATATAAACTTTACCAGGAGATCGCGTTCTAGGCCAAAATTACTTGATCTCTGAGGCTGGAGATTAGCATAACCATCTACAATTTTCCAGGAGAACGCTTCCCAAGCTCCAATCACTGGGTCTCTCAAGCTGAAGACTAACATATCCATCTAAAATTTACCAAGGGATCGCTTTCTAAGCCGTAATTACTGGGTCTCTGAGGCTGACGACTGAGATAACCATATAAACTTTACCAGGAGATCGCGTTCTAGGCCAAAATTACTTGATCTCTGAGGCTGGAGATTAGCATAACCATCTACAATTTACCAGGAGATCGCTTTCCAAGCCGTAATTACTCGGTCTCTGAGGCTGACGACTGACATAACCTTCTAAACTTTACTAGGAGATCACTTTCCAAGCCGTAATTACTGGGTCTCTGAGGCTAACGACTGACATAGCCATCTAAAATTTACCAAGGGATCGCTTTCCAAGCCGTAATTACTGAGTCTCTGAGGATGACGACTGACATAACCATCTAAACTTTACCAGGTGATCGCTTTCCAAGCCGTAATTACTGGGTCTCTGAGGCTGACGACTGACATAACCATCTAAACTTTACCAGGAGATCGCGTTCCAGGCCAAAATTACTTGATCTCTGAGGCTGGAGATTAGCATAACCATCTACACTTTACCAGGACATCGTTTTCCAAGCCAGAATTATATGATGCTGGAGACGGCGATCTTCTATTATTAACATCTACTACGAAAAAAGCTTGGAATCCAAATTTGTACAGTCGGTGTCTCTACAAAACCGCAATCGTTGATTACTTTCAAAACTGTTGGAGCTTTATGTACCCTGCATATTTCCTCGGCGTTCCAAAACTTGGTAGCCATTAATTCTTTTGCACGTTGCATCATTGTCGTTCGAGGTGCTGCCTTCTGTACCAACTGCAACTATTCGTATTTTATAGGTGACTTCCAGGGATATACATATTACACACGCCTCATCACCAGCTATGATTTTTGAAAGAACATCGTTACATCGGCCAAATATGCCGAGTACACAACTTTTAATCAGTAGCGAGTAATTTTGAATTCCAATGTGCTGATACTATACATCTGGCACATCTCTCCCATATACGTCAATTATATTTCATAAATACTTATGTATCGACGATCTGCCTCTTACGAGTCTGAGGAGTATGTATATCATCATAGCACGCCATTCCTTTTTCCTAAAAAAAAAAATAAGTCGACCAGATACCCAGGGCGGTAAATATCGCAAATCCGGCTCTGACCGTAGACACACTTCAGGAAAATGATTAAACGGTTAAGACTAGTAGGAAAATTAACCGCGCCCGTAACCTTTCCGACTCAAAATGTTAGCCCCCAGATATGCATTGTAAGAAAACGCGTAAGAGGTCACTTTATATGCATACGAAATTATCGTCTTAACTGTCCCAACGCGTAGAATCTACTTGGCGGTCATTTTCTATTTGCCCGAGCAAAACTCGCAATTGCGCCGGACAAAAATCCAATTAGCGCTCGCGCAAAAATCGGGGCACCCTTTCGGCAGCGCCCCTGCGCGCGGACGTGGCAAGTGTAGCAAGACGGGGCCCTGGTCCATTAGGGCCACGCTCCGCACAAAGAGCGGTCCTCCGGTGTCGGGTTACCGATAGCATCGCCCCAATATTAGCTGCCGGATTAGGAAAGCCAATAACGATAATTATATTAGTATTGAATTGTAATCTGGGTGAGTGGCAGCCGATTCTCACGCTCGCGGGGAGACAATAACTCACCTTCTTCAATTAACTCGGCGCTCGCGCCCTTTTAACTGCGCCTGCAATTATTTTCTTTGATTTATAAATCTACGGTTTGGTGGCAAGCGCTAAATGTTCCGTGAATTTGCTCTGGACAAAGCGCACTAAAAATTTAGGGCCTGATTGATAAACGGTGCAGAACGCCAGACGATTCAAATGGGCTTATCGTAACTTGTCTATCATCTTATCCAGAAACACATTTCAGTAGCTCTAATATGCTAGCATTATTAGTATAATTCTGAAACTTAGAAAAGAAACATTAAAATTTTAACTAAACCTAAATGGTGTCGGTTTCGAATCAGTAACCAAACTCAATAATGATGAATTAGATGGTAGAAAGTTCGAATCTTCCCACTTTATTATTGGCATTTCTCGTCGTTTTCTTCCCCCGCAGAATGTTACTCTCCAAGTTTTTAGAGCTCTAATAATCGTGTTCCTCATATCTACTATCTCTACGGTCTTGCTATTCCTAGTATATCTGGTTCCCAGAAAGTTCTTGTAGTTCTTGATTAGTTCATCTTTTCAACATATCATTAACTCTTTTGCCCATAAATATCTTTCTTACCAGTTTTCCATCCCATACGTTCTTCCGTAATATAAGTGTATTATAAATTGTCGGTTTCAACCCCACGAATATTGTCTTATTGTTTAGTAGCTTGTTGAGAGAGTGTATGCATCAGTTTCCTGTCATTATTCGTCGCTTCCTCTTTGTTCTCCTATTCGATTTTCTGCAAAACACTGTCCCTGGGTATGCGGAGCTTACTAGTCCACTTTTTTTGTTTCTCTACTGTGTCTTCTAATCTTCACATTACTACTTGTAACTCTTGTTTACTTCTTGCCACAATTGTTAAGCCATCGGCAAATACTATACACTAGTGTCATTTGTTTTATAACAGGCCTTCTTGTATTACATTTTCTAACGTACAGTTAAACAGAACGAATGACATGTTGCCTCTTATTTTTATTCGCTTTTCTGTTTTAGTTAGTGTCAACTTTATTTTGTTAATGAGTTTTCCACCCACTCCTAGCTCCTTTAACCTTTTGGAAAACTCTAATATTTTTATTCTATCATAGGCTTGTTTAAAATATATAAAAATCACAAACGTCTCATTTTCATATTCATAGCTTTTGTCTGTATTTCCCTTAAATAAATATGTGGTACACTACTGTCCTCCTCCTTCGAAAACCACATTGGTAATATGCCGGCTTGTTCTTCATATTTATTACTAACTTAATCTTTAAATATGCTGCTAGTATATTATAAGCAACATTAATCCAATCTATGCCCTCAAATTTGCATGCTCTATTTGGTACTTGCACAATGGAAGTAATATTGCCTCTTTCCAACGCTATGGTACCTTTTCTTCTAACCCTATTTCCTCTTTTCTCCATAGTTAAACATTTTTGAATTTATTTTGTCACTTCAAATTCGTGACGGTATAAATATCGTTAAAAACCATAAAGTGACGTATAAGTGGATTGTATCCAACTAGCACAATTAGTCGTGCGAATGTACCAGCAACCATTGTCACTAGTTACGGGCACGTAATAGAAACGTTCCCATTACGAGCATGCGACTAAAATGCGGAATAATTTTTGGTGTATCTAAAGATTAGACGACGTTCCTGGAACTTATCCGGGTACGTTCCAATGACGTTGTAGTTACGTTGCGGCTTGGCAGCCACGACTTTCATAGTATTACTATTTTAGATTAGTAGTGATTGATTTGTTTTGAAACTGATTTTGTTATACCTATGTTTCACTCTCCTATAGTCCAGTGTCCATTTCCCAAGCTCTAAAACTAAATGGAATACTACACTGCTGGACAAAAAAAAAACCGGACACTTATACAGTGTCTCCCAGGATTGATATTACAAGAGGTGAGATAGTCTAAAAATTTTTGAATTTTATTTTAAGATTGTGGGATTAGGTCCTGCTTGGTCTGAAGAGAATTTTAAGAATATTTTCAGTTTTTGAAAAAGCAAGTTGGCCTTGACAGTGAAGCGAAAACTATTTTCTTCTGTTTATGATACGGCAAAATTTTACCAAAAAAAGTTGTTCATAATGATAAATTATGGCCCTATACAAAATTTCAAGAAGATCTACCAACTTAAAATTGTATTTATTAAAAACTAGCTGACCTGGCAAACGTTGTTCTGCCCAAAAATAATTTGTCTCTGAAAACCAGTTTCACGATTATAGAGTTTTAATTTTATGTCATGTCCACCGTCTTAAACTTAAAAATAAATGCCATTTTCGCAATCAACGTCCCAAAAAACCTCAATAACGGCACCCATATCGATTTTTAGGCATAGTTACCCCATTTCACCCACTAAGGGATTGATTTTCAAAAAATCACGAAATACGTTTGCTTATTTGTTTTTAGGAGTACTCCTACAAAGTTTCAAGTCAAAATGTCTATTTAATATTACTTTTCCATACAAAATTGGAACCCTTATTTTACCCCTTTAGGGGATGAATTTCGAAATATCCTTCCTTATTTGTTGTATACATCATAGCTGTGACCTAGCGTTGCCCGGGTATAATGTTACGTGGACCTATGCGTGTATGTTTTGAAACATGACTTTTCCATTCTTCTATTCATGTTTTTCCATGCTGAAAAATTCGATTTTTCCTAATTATTTTCCGAATTTTCCACTCCGATTTTCCCATTTTTTTCTTCGAAAAGCCATTCCGAAACAAAAACATACGAAATCCCATACAAAAATACCGTACAAAATCATCTTTCTGATTTTCCGAATTTTCCGACTTTTCCGGTGGAGGTGGAGGTGGAGTATGAACGGTTTTTATATATGTTGTTCAGGTCGGGATCCTGATGAAAAATCGAAGTTTTCGACATAGGAGGGGCGCCGCGCGAGCAGCCATCTTGGATTAAAGGTGCTAAAAACTGGTGTTTTCCAAATAGCTCCGCAACGGTCGATCCAACGTTAAAAAAGGTCAATATAAAGTTAAAGGAGACAAGATTGTTGAAATTTTTTGTATATTAATTTTTGTTGTAAGTGTAATATGTAACGTATCGTTAAACTTTATTTTTGTTGGTACATTTTGTAAGAACAACTTCCACTATATTGTTTGTAATATTTTTCTACATCACAGAGAATCCATCACCCGAGACTTTATTAAAATTAATTTCATGCCATTGTAAAAAAACGATGCGGCGAATCATGTGGCAAGAAAAGTGGGATGAAGTGCTCTATTCTGTGTAGATTCTGTAATGGCCAAGCATGAGAAAATGCACCAGAAGTTCATATCGAGAGTGGAGACGAAGATGAGGACATTTCATCAATGGAAGTCCCAAGTCTCAGGAGCAATGACTTCGAAGATAACATTGAGAATAAAGAATCTTATAGAGACGTCAACATCTACCGACCGGGGCCTTCAAAAATAAAAAAAAACTAAATAATATAATCGCAAACATGAAACATCACTAAACTGGAGCATCTGTGGATTGGGTCCACTGGGGATACCACAATAAAAAAGCGCTATTAACTCTACCTCATGGTGGTGTGGAACTGAGTTTACTATACGTGTATCAAATTATTATAACTACGTAACGAATAGCCAGAAATAATACAAGAAAACACTTTTAAAACTCCTTTTATATTAGACTTACAAAAAATAGTTATATATAAAAAATGTCAAGAATCTTGTCTTCTTTAACCTTGAATTAGACTTTCTTGGCGTAGGATCAACCGTTGCGGTGTCATTTAGAAAAAGCCAGTTTTTAGCACCTTTAATCGAAGATGGCTGCTCGCGCGGCGCCCCTCCAAGGTCGAAAACTTGGATTTTTCCTTAGGATCTCGACCTAAACAACATGTATAAAAATTGTTTATACTCCACCTTTTGTAAGGCAAAAACCACTACTGACTGGACTAGATGGATTTCCCCAAAATTTTCTTTCATACAAACCTTGTCCTGACAATTACGAACACAACAAAACAAAATGAGCCAAATCGGTCGTGCCGTTCTCCAGTGATGATGTAACATACATGCGGAAATTGTTGTTATTTATATACGCGCGGGTGGGCTGAAAAGTAATGCACACATGCTTGCAGAACGCGAATACAATGACCTACGGAGACGCGAATGGTTGTATTCGGAAGCTACATCCCTCCTCTGTGCGTATGCCAAGTTTGAAGGAGTTTCGTTCACCAGTTCGTTTTTTCGTAACGGAAGTATAGAGACGTGTTCTCGTGCTATGTCAACGTGAGTTAAAAAGCGCGCGGTTAAAGAATTTTTAGCTGCTAAAAACGTGATTGCTACTGAGATTCTTTGCTGTTTAAAGGCCGTTTATGGTGACGATACTTTTGACAGGAGTACTGTGAATCGATGGGTTATAAAATTGCGTGGTTGCGAGTTTGGAAAAGCCGTAATTGATGACGAAATACGCAGCGGACGTCCGATCACTGCCACAGACGATGAACATTGCAAAACGTGTCGACAATTTGATCCAAAATGCGCTTTTGAGTGATTCGCCGGTCATTTTGGTTCAAATTGTCGACGTGTTTGCGATGTTGTTCGTCTTTAGTAGTCGTCAATTATGGATTTTCCGGGCTGGCAACCAACGAAATGTTATTAGCTTATTACTTGTATTGTCCAGTTTTCTGGTATCGTTTTCCAGCGTCATGCACTGTACTTCGGGCTGTGTCAAAGTAGCAGCGATATAGCGAACACTTCTTCTGCCTTTATGTAAAGCAATAGCTTTTGCAATATCGTCGCGTCTCATGGTCGAGTTTCAACACAAAAATTATTTAATTGACAGGAGCCAATCAAAATAACAATAAACAAAAGAGATATGATTTATACGTGTATAAGCAGGTCCCGGTTTACTTGATTTTCACATATCCGCTGTTTACCCACCATTGTGCAATTTTGATAACATTTGGACTTAACTAATTACTCGATGACGTATTGGAATTCATGAATACCATCTAAGAAACTCGAATGACGCTTAAATAAAAAATATTTAAAAAAATATATGTCCGTTTTTTTGTCCAGCACTGTATAAAAATAATATTAGAACTCAAAGTTTGTTCTCTTTCCCGATTGTCTGAGTGACAAAGTTAAATGAATCTAATTTTACTGTCAAACAATAATGATTCAGCTGAATGAGACCATGCGTCACTCAAAATTTCATAATTGAAATATTGGCTCTAAAATATTATTATGTATTAATTTATATTTGGTGCCGAAACGATAATAAATTAAATTGTGAAAGCCATTTTGTGACGTAAAGCTTCATGTTTTTTTAATAATAGAGACACACGTTTTGCCCATAAATCTTAAAAAATAACTTTGAAATAGTTGCAACTAATAAACATAACTTAAAAGTGATTGCTACTTGACGGTAATGTGACGTCAGCTGCAAATGTCTTACTTGAAAGTTATATTTACTTCATAATAGAGACGAGAACTGTAGCGCCACTTGAAAGTCCCGGCCTACCACAAACTGCCTGTTTAAAGCTCTCGTTATTACTTCACATACAATTTTAACCTATCTAACCTCACCTTTTCCTGTGATAACCACGCGGGACCGCATACATTGTTTATTTGTTTTATCGGTTGCAGGATATTAATCCCTTGTTTACATATACAAAAGTAGGCTGGTAACTAAATCATAACTGATCTGTACGGTAATAGTTCATTACCGTACATGACAACCATAACCATACAGCAACCGATAAACTATTGAACAAATCGCGGATGTTATGAATCATAACAGCCTCAGATGTTTTAAAATCCTCGCTCTGCGAGCTCGGATTTCAATACAACATCTGCGGCAGTTATGATACTCATAACATTCCTAGATATGTTAATAGCTATTACAGTGCAATGTATATATTCTTATTAATCAGAATGAATATCTTTAATGTCTAGCCTCATTTTTTTGCAATAGATGGAACATATACACTTCTGGGTAATGGATGCAACCAGTTTTTCTTTTACTTGAAGTCACGTTGTTGGAGCTTGTGTTAGAGCTTTAAAGATAGACTCACGCTAATATGGCTTCGTAATTGTTTTAAGAATGAACACCTTCAAATATAATGTCGGACAACAGGAAATATTTGAAAGAAGTTTTTTCTGAAGCAGAGACATATGTGTTTGTTTTACACTATGAGATTATTCAAGAAGGATGTGAACTGAAAATCTGATTTAAAATTAGAAATTAAACAGTCATATTTATGCGAAATCTTAAAAAGTATATTCTAAGAATTATAAGTTTAAAGAGAATATATTGAGCGTAACCGGCAAATATGCTTTGTGTTAACGTTGGTTACTTCATTTTTAGAATGTTACTTGCGCCAATTTTTATTCGCCATTGACTGTTGTTTTTCATAAGGCTATGGTAGTTAAATGTTACTTTTGGTATGATCTGGCGATATCTGGCGATTTAGTCGTTTGCGTGCTTGGCCTGAGAGCACACGCTGACAAGCGACTCCGTTTTAACGTGATAAGGTTTGTCTTCAACTGCTAGAAGCTTTTGCAAGCGCGGAAGAATACGTTTATGTGTGCAAATCGCTCCCGATTTTTGTGCATACAGGCATGAAAGGGCTGGTTACAAGCCAGGGCCGTCTCTTAAGATATTTTGATGTTCATACCGTACATAACAGTAGTCCCAGCTATCTCGCACTTAGGTTTTTCTAGTTGCCTCTTATCTTCTATTTTTATAAGTGTTTTGAAGGTAAATTGTCTTTTCTTGTGCATTGCTTAAAGTCAGTTTCAGCCCAAGAACACTACAGGTGGGACCACCTTCCAATTTTTATAGCAAATATACATAGTTTCTATTTGCGTAATAGAGTATTTTTGAGGGGCTAAATCTCATGCACTGCTAGAATCATATATTACCCGTGTCTGAGGGACACAGTCAGTTAATTTGCGTTTAAAAAAGCTAAGGCTATAGAAATTTTTCTATCAGCCTACCATTGCTGTAACTTATCATCTATTATTCTTTTACGTATTACAGCAATTCATACTAATTACTACTGGATCGGAATTAAATTCTTTTTTCCAACAACGGCTTCTAGGAAAATGTTAAATCCATTAGACAAGAATTTTTGATCTAGCAACTTTCAATTACAACTGTAAAAGCTGTATTGAAGCAAATACTTGCGTAATGTTAGAAATCGAAATAATTGCAAAGTTAATTATGCAGTTATACTTTGCTATTTCTACCATAATAATTATGAACTACTAGAGATTAATGACTTCAGGAATGATTGTAATAAACTGCAACCAAATTAGATAATTGAAATGCAGTTTTGTATTTTACAACCAAAATGATATTAAACGCTTTCTATGTAGTTCAGATGGTTCAGTATATATTTGGAAAACGCAATATTTTATGAAATAACCTACAATGACTGGAAGTCCCGTAGTACTTGGTACTGCAACCCAACATGCAAATATTATGGCAACATAGTACCCGATATTTATATAAAGACAAGTAATATAACCTCATACAAATTTTTCTCATAGTGGCAATCTAGGTTGCATATTCTGAAAGTTATGTGATAATGTGATAGGTTGGAAAGCTTCGCGCTGGTATTTTTATGTTAATTATTGTATTACGCCACGTATTTATTTTTGTACGCTAACGATTTTCCAGGCTGCCTACGAGCGAAGCTGCTAGCCCGATAGAAAAAGTGAGTTTTCCGTACAGGAATCAAAAAAGCCCTTTTCACTTAGCCCGTGGTACGTGCCAGGAAAGTAATTAGCGATATAAAAATCCGTCGAGACGCAGTAACAAATGAAAGTGCGACGGCAGCGTCTGTAATTGGCCAGGGACGACGATGGAGAAAAAAGTGACACTTCGCATGCAGGGCTTTCGCAATTAAAAAACAGAATACGAAGCGAATCTTCTCCCTGCAAAGAAACCGGTTTTTCCAGACACAATCAAAATTACCCTTCGAGAAATGCCAGCTCCCGAGCAATTTTAAAAATGGAGTTTTTCTTAATTGCAAAAAAGTCTAATTAAAGAAACTCTGCAGAGACGTTAATTGATTTGGTAACAAGGAGCGATGCAGCGTTTGGAATTATGTCCGGAAAAGTCGCGTCCGTGAAAAATTCGAGATTCGTGATGTCGCGGTGTTTTGCATAATTTAAGCAAGTGTTGCGCCCTTGAAACGGCCATAAATCTTAATTTTTCATTAAATGTATCCGGTGAAATATCTCGGAGTGCATCAATATTGTATTCGCCTTAACCCTTCTAAGTTGCGCGCCTTCAGCGTAACGGGCGTTATTAATTGCCGGCGTGGCTTACCAGTAAATTATTTACTAATTAGACAAGGCGGAGGGTAATAATTTCATGCTCTCAGCAACCTTGCGGTTTATATGAAACTCGGCTCATTGTTCCCAAACTTAACGCCCTTATACGGCAGGCCTTAATTTATAAACGCCGTGCTACTTAACTGCTCATCTAAGTGCCTTAAGTTGTGGCGATACAAAATTAACTAGATTTATTTTCTAACAGAGTTTCGAATTAGGAAAGGTTATAAACTTATTTTTTATAGTTTTGTTGATAGTTTAAATAACAGTCTAAATCAGTTACTCCTTCTCCTTTATGCATCCCATCTATACAATAGAGAATAGGGCTAGTATTTATCCTCATATATCCATTCTCGACCCATTTGGAAGCTATTCTGTCTTGTGCCAGCCCTTTCTGCTTTATACTGTCTTTCATACAGTTTTCCCATCTTTTCTTTGCCCTACTCTTCTCTCCTTTTGATATAACAGTCAAAACATTTGTTTTGTTTTGAGCTATTTATCTAAACAAATGACTTCGCACATTGTCATCTGTTCACAAACTCCTCTTTTTCAAATATATCTATTGCTGCAAGTTCGAATTAGGTCCCTTTAAGAACCTGTGCGTGGAGTACGTTGTCTATATTCAGTTGGAAAATGTTTAGTGTATATGGAAATTTAAAATTGGCACTCAGTTCCTGTTGAGTCATTTTCACATTTAACTTTAGAACATAGCGAACTTTCTCTTGAAAATCGCTAGTCTTCCTGTTGACATCTAAGACCGCAAGCTGGAGGGTTGAAAAATGACATCAACTTTTCTAAATCGTTATTTTTCATAAAGCGATAACTTTACTTAATAACAATTCAACTCCTGCAATTCCGTTAGTGTAACTTCACGATTCGCACTATTCGATTTCAGTGATTTCAGTAATTAATCAATGAACGTTAATATTATTATTGGATCATCTTCGTTGTACCTTCTGCATATGATGTTCGCTAAGGCCTTGACACTTTTATTTTAACTCTGATATTTTTTCTTGTGGGATCCACCGCTACCTTCCCGTTTTTTAGATTAAGGGTGTGTGGGAATCTTACCACAGTAAGTGGTATTAGTTTAATTTGCTGGTTAGTCATTTTATTTTTATTTAGTAGTTATCAGAACCATTTTCTTACGGTATTTTGGTCGTATTGTGCGAAAGATCGTTTGTTTCTGGAGAAGATATACTATCTGGTGTAAGAAAAATTTGATCGGAAAAGATCCTGAGAACCCTTACCATCTCGCTACATTGATCAAGTAACAACAATTACTGGCAGTTCAGTATTTTGTATTAGTATCCAAACTGCAAAAAGTAGGGAAGAATGAAGAAAATAGGTAAATAACTGGGGAAAATAATAACAGAATATGAAGAAGAACCATTCATCTAATCCTAGTCGTGAGTCGGTTCGCCAAGTTGTAAAGGACAGGATACTATCTTCATTTCTATCGTGGTTTTTGTTATTCTGCTTTCTCCCATATGCACCGCATACCCATACTACTTTGATTGTTTATTTTCGATTTTCTTTACAATATGATCGAGTAATAATTTTTGATCTTAATTGATTATTTAGGATTCAGTTTTCTGGGGAATATAGTAATACAGTATGCAGAGACATACATATTTACATTTTTGCTCTGTTACTCTTCTCTTTCTTTCCTGTATGTAAGTAGAGATGTCTAGGTCTGTTGCTATTTTCTTTTTCTCAACGCATCGCCTTATATACTTCGTCTATCCAGAATTTCCTGGGTCGCCATCCTTTTTCATCGTTATCAATTTAGCTCTATTTCTAAAGTGTTTCCTCTTTCTTCTGATGTCGTGTAGGGTATTTGTTTTTAAGGTTATTTCCAGTCCAGATTTGATATATTCTTCTATGAATTTATATCTAACCTTAACTTCTAAATCATTCTTAAGCCAGCTCTTTACAATAGTGAAGAAGCTTCCTGGAAATATTTTCCTTTTTTTAAATCTATCAAGACTAAGCGTACTTTTTCCGTGCGTCCATTCTTTCTCCCTAATAGTTGTTGTACATAGAGATGTGGCCTATACATGACTTTCCTGCAGCAAAATCTGCCCGATCTTCGCTTATATTGTCCTTTATCCGTTATTTTATTTTGTTTTTTAGATCTTTCCCGCGGCCCTAGGGTGGTGCGAGCGGTGCGACCGCACCGGGTGCCGTCATTGGGGGGTGCCGATAAAACGCAACGCTAGTTCTACTGCGCAAAGCATATAACCTAAGCACCTTAATACCACTTAGTAGAATAAGAGTAGCATTATAATTTTTACGATAAAGGAAGTATTGGGTTCACCCCAAAAATTCGTAATTGAGTTTTCAATAGATCTTTACGTTTTAGAGTCACCTGAACCCAAAAAACGTGTGTGTGTGTGTGTGTGTGTGTGTGTGTGTGTGTGTGTGTGTGTGTGTGTGTGTGTGTGTGTGTGTGTGTGTGTGTGTGTGTGTGTGTGTGTGTGTGTGTGTGTGTGTGTGTGTGTGTGTGTGTGTGTGTGTGGGTGTGCGTGCGCGTGTGTGTGTAATCAAAAATTAAATATGGTGGTATAACACCTGTTTTATTCTTTTTACTATAGTTGCGTTAATGCAATACCAACCTTCATACAAAATGTATGTAACATCTTCGGTTGCTTTTAGCATGAGGTCATTATTCAAGCAAACTTATTTAAACCAGTAATGTTTCAATTTAATTTATCTCTTCTTTTACTGTTTAAAAGTTAGTTTATACGTTTCGTATGTACTGTACACGAACATTGTATTAGGGGAATTTTCATCGCTAATTTTGCTTGTCATGAATAATAATAATAATAATAATAAGTTTTGCTAAAATTTTCTATCTAAAAACAACTATTCTTCCAGTTAGTTGACACAAATTTGCTTTAAAAAGGTAAAATGCAGCTGAGGGAAATGTTCTTGTTAACGGATTCATACTGTCAAATAACACAAACATGCAGATTTTTCAATTGACGCCAAATTGCTCTACGGAATTATGAGGATAGTCATACTGGACAACTAAACGAGTTTTTAATCAAACAGTTTTCAGTTACACGTCGCAGTACAACTATATTTGCCCAAAAACTTCGTGTGGTGGATACTGCACCGTGTACTACTGTACCATTTTGAACGTGATCAAAGATTACAACCAGGAGGTAGGGTTGTTCTAAATTTTAATATAACAGTGACGTCTGCTAAGTAATAGTTTAAGAGAGATGGAATCAATTATCTTTCGGAATTCGCCTCAATTTTAGCAGTATTTCAGAATTAATATTTGAGCTACTGCACCAACATGTATTGTCAACACCGTTGACGCAGGGTATAAGTCTACAACTTTTACTAATAGTTCTCAATGAAGCACATCTTGAGTTTTGTATTTCTTAAATTGTGCAATAATAGATTGATCTGCTTCGCAAGTGATATTCAAGGGGCCGTTTTATCTTTGAAGACAAAAATCGCCATTATAAGTCGACCTCTAAGGTATCTGCTACACAACACATGTTTAAACTTTCCATAACGGACAAACACATTTATAAAGAATTTCCTGTTCCTATTGTAACTTCAGTCAGAATTGCGAATTAAGGGAATTAAAGTATCAATAATAAAAGGTGCGCTTAGTTTCAAGAACAAAAACAAATCACTCTAGTAAGCACTAGCAGTATTTAAGATACTATTTGTAGATATTGGTTATCATAAACCGTACTAATACCTTTTTGAAGTATTTATAGTAATGGGAATTAACTTTAAGAGGCTATTTTGAAATAAAAAATTACAGAACTCACCAGTATGAATGTAGGTGTGCTTCTTCATGTCCGATTTCTGGTGAAACCTCTTGCCGCAGTACTGGCAGGGATAAGGCCTAGTGTCGGAATGGATCAAGAGGTGCGTCGATAGCGTCGAGGACCTTTTAAACGACTTCCCACACTGCTTGCACTCGAAAACTTTCTCCACGTTATGAACAGCCCTGAAACACAAATCCACGTTTACTATTGCATCAATTATTGCCATAGAACGATTGTTGTTGGCGTTTAAACCTATCGCTCTCCCAATATTACAAGATTGTATGTTACAAAAATTAAATAGCGTCATTTATGTTATTACTTGGATTTATGTAAACTAAAATTCTCATACAACATTCACAGACCAATATTAAGTTAATAGATTCGAAAGGTTAGTATTTCAAATCTGTATGTGTTAAAATAGCGTATTTGATATGTGAAGCATAGAACTTTGCAGTACTGAGCTTACATATATTTTAAAATTTTAATGTTTTAACTTTTGTTTTAACAATTGTAATACGTTGCTATTTGATCTATGTTGATTCAAGAAAAAAGGGCAAACTTATCCTATAAGAATATTTTTGTAAGAGTAAAATGAAAGTTTACAACATGACTGCACATTTATCTCTTAACAAAGGCAACAGTAGGTCTGAGTATCCCTCGCCTGTGTTACTGATTTCCATACTTAAAAGATTAGGCCAACTTGTATCTTCCATGTCTTATTATTGTAAATTAGATTTAGTGGTGTATTTAATATCATCAAATGTGACCGAAGCCCATGCTTCTATGTACAGTGAACTAAATGTAAAGTTTAATTACGGGTGTGCAGCGAAAAATTCAAGTTCAGGCCTATCCGCGGGACGAATAAAAATTTCAACTTCAACGCATTTTTCGCTGGTGTTTTCAAGTTCAGCATTAGTCGCGGGCCTGATCCAACTAGAGCTGCACTTATCTGCGACTCCAAAAGTGTGTTGTGTAAAAATCGTCCAAAAGTGAGATAAATAGAAGTGACTAGATGCCTGCAGCAAGTAAATAATTGCTGCTGCAGTTTTAAAGTGCAAAGAACAAGCGTTTACGCATCCTCACAGTGTATGAGGGGAGCATGCAAATGGTGTCCTATTAAGCGTTCCGAGGACTTTTCGACGTCAATTAGACAGCAATAACAGAAGATGGACTTCCACAAATTTCGGCGGTAATTTTCCACGCATTACGCCATTCAAAGTATGAATGACGCAATGAAGTGCGATTTCCAGAACTGAAAGGTAATTCAATATGGGAAAGGGGTGCGTTCAGGTGTGAGAAGCCTTTGCGAGTGCAAAAAATAAGTTTGTGTGTGCAAATTCTGCCCGGTTTCTGGGCATGTAAGCGCGACCAGAGTCTGCTTTAAAACAGGGCCGCCTTTCAAGACATTTTGAAATTTTAGAATTTTTTAAGGGCAGTTATTTTATAGCCATGTGTTATATTCTTTATGTATGTATGAACATACGAGTAGCCCAGTTATTTCGCAGGTACGCTTTAGTAGGAGCTAAACCTAGTTTTCTTTTTTCTTTTTGTTTGTATATGTTTTTGGGTGTGTTTTAAAGTCAATGGACAAATTTGTCTTTTTTGTGCATTGTTTGAAGTCAGTTTTAGTCAAAAATACTACAGGAAAAACCAGCTTGCTGTTTTAGTAAATATTGACACTTTCTATCTACAAAGTAGGGTATTAAATTAGTTTCATGCTTACTGAGCTAGCTGACCGGACAAATAACAAAAACAGTTATTCAAATATTAGGGGGTACGAGAGGTCTAGTTCAATTTTAAGTGTCCAAGTGAAGAACTACAACTCACCTACTATTACAAGATGTGTATTGTACCGTTTGGTCTGACCGCTTACATGGAAGAGCTGGTAATTATATTGCCGGCGCAGTATATAAAATATTGGCTCCAGTAATGCAAGATTATTCCAAAACTGACTAACTTATCTTATGGAGTGAGAGCTGCGTACCCCAAAACAAAAACAGTTTGACAAGTTTAGCCGTTCCATATAGTGTTCAAAAGTTTCCAAATCTGAAAAACAAGGCCATTAATTTTCTGCGCCAAGACACTCCCGTATTCAAAGGGTCCATTCTGTTCAAATTGCCATAAAGAGAGAATTAAGCAAGTCAGGCTATTTCTCGCCAGTCTCACTCTTGAGATTTTTACTACATTAGTAAATAAACGAAAATAATAAAAGTGCGTAGAGCCATCACTGTATGGTAAACGAATTGTGAGGTTAATTTCGCTTACGCAGCGAGAAACACACGTCCAAGCCTGTTCGCGGGATCCGGGGAGTTTTAACTCATGCATATTTTATGAAGAGGCTTGGCCTAAGGCAGCATGCTGACCAACGACTTCAAAAGTGCGTTGTACGCAGAATTCGTTGGAACGTGCCCAATTCAAGAGTACACAGCAGCCAACGCTCCGGGTAGAATTGACAAAGGAAATGTTCCCCGTTTTCACACCATACGGTTTGCGTTCAAATGCGGGAAGGTTTTGCAAGCGCGAAGCGATTTGTTTATGTGTTTAAAAATCGCGCCCAGTTTTCTTTGATGTGAGAGCGACCAAGGTCGACTTCAAGCCAGGATCTTTTTTTAAGACAGTCTTAATATGTTTTCATTTTTTTAAAGACAATTATTACAACACTGATTCTGATATTGTTTCATATATGTTGTGCATGTACATGCGACTCGATCTAACTATGTCGCAGGTAATATTTTCTAGGAGTTAATCCTAGCTTTCTTTTATTTTCTTTCCGTTTTTATATGTGCTTCGAAGTCAATAAGTAGTGCAAAGGAATTGGCTTTTATTACTATTAAAAAAGCCCTATAAAGTATTGCAATTGCGGAAAAGCGATTACTTAAATTGTCATCCTTATTCATTAAAAATGAATTATACACGGTTCCATTTTTCATCGTTGGAAGTGCCCAAAAATTTTATGGAATTAAGTACATGACATCTTTGTTGGAATTGAGCTATGCAGTGGTTAATTTGCGACAACGAAATATTGTATATCATCACCTTACTACCAATTCATATGAGATGCCGGACATGATTAAGAGAAATTTGTTAAAAGAATATCAAACTTGCATTTTTTCTTAATAAATCTTCCATTTTAACATTAATTTTCCATATTTTGATTGAAATCAATATTTATACAGTTATAGCAGTCTATATCATTTGCATTATCTACAAAACTATAATGGTTTAGTTTTTCTATACTTTCTATACTCAATTTGATTTTACTGTTACATAGAACCTTGTAATATGTGTTGGCGGAGTGTTATGTCAAAATTATGTAACATTTGTAAAGTTGAAAGGTACATGAGTCAATTAGAGCAAGTAAAATTCGTAAAATTATAGTATTTTCACTTGAATGTAGTTTATATCAAGTCGTTTAATTTATGTGGTTGGCAGTGATAACAAATGAGCAAATTTAAGAATTTAATTTAATAGCAGGGTAATCTAAAGCGCCCTGTTCCAAAGAGCTTGTCAAATTAGCTAAACAGGCTTTCTGGGGCACACCCTTCGCGTGTCTAACAACTCACCTGTGCTGGCTCAGGCTGATTTCGTGGCCGAAAGTTTTGTTGCAGAGCTCGCAGGCGAAGGGCCTCTTGCCGTTGTGCGACCGCCGCGCGTGCACCTCCAGCCCGTGGGGCGTGGAGAACATCTTCTCGCACTTGATGCACGAGTAGACGTCGCCCAGAGGCATCATGCCGGGCCGCATGAGGAGATGGTGGTGGTGCGGGTGCATTCCCGAGGAGCTGTTCATGAAGTGATGGCGCAGCCTGTAGAGCTCCTCCGAGGGGGGCGCTGGGTACTGGGGCTGCGTCCCCGCTTGCCCGTTGGCCATGGCGGCCGCCACGGCGCTGAAGTACAGCGACGTGGGGGTCGGCAGGAAGCGGTCCTCGCCGTCCTTGGGCGGGTACAGCGCCCCGGGGACGATGCCCGGGTGCACGAAGTGCCGCGGCAGAAAGTGGCTGCCGTACTCCTGCGCCGACTTCAGCTGCGCGTCCCGGAGCAAGTCGGCGAAGGGTGGGTACAGGTAGGACCTGGTGACGGAGATTGTCTCTTGGTAGTACGAATCTAGCTTGCTCTTAGGCCTGTCCGGCCGTAGCAGCGCGCTCACGGAGAATGCTTCGGACTTTTTCAGGGAGCTTGAGCCTTTCGAAAGCTCGGTGACCGAAGGGGCCAACGGCGAGGGCGACCTGGAGTGCGGCGGGGAGTCCACCTCCAGCTCTGGCGACGTGCTCGGCGACGGCCGGGGCGGCGACGCTTCCCACTGGTTCTCTTGGTTGGGGCCCGGCGACAGCATCTCGTCCCCGCTTTGACAGTTTCCACTTATGTCCTCCCGCGTTTGATAGAATTTGGAGTTATTGTTGTTGAGGTTCTGGTCGTCCTCCATGTCCGGCGATTTCGCCATCAGCCGGTTTACTCCGAACTTAATTGGTTCTGCAAATAAATAATAGGTTTGCATAAAATCTTATTTTTTGTTAGTTCCAACCGTCAATTATTATACCGTTATTCAGTGTATTGCTGATCTTTACCGTTTATACTTAAAATCAAATTTACTCAAATACAAGAGGAAACTGGCAACAGTTTGACATGTGAAAACGTTCACCATTAGCTCTTTCACGCCCATTGGGACATATATGTCTCACTTCATTTTCATAAATTCCGTTTGGGAAGTGACATCCTACTATCGTAATATATTTGAAGGATACTGGCTTCTCTGCCGCGCCACTATACTTTGATATATACTGCTCCACAAATGAACTGAACCAATTGCATACATTTGTGCAATTTATAAAAATATCTTTCAAAAGGAAAGCCCTAGCGGTTTTGGCAACCTTTCAGGATTGTGTCACTATAAAAAGCATTGCTGTTCATAATTTGGTTTAAATAAAACAATGCTCATTAATAAAATATTATCATTTGAAGATTTTGAATTTTGCCCAAATGTTGATAGCATATGCATACAAAGTATGCCAAATCGCTGCCAAACATTTTTAATCGTTCCGAGGAGACCCAAAGAACTGTTAATTGCCCTTTTTTGTCTTTTCTCTTATTTTTGTGAAATATAGTTTTTTATAATTTTATTATTTTTTTATTTTATTAATATGATTTTGTTAATTCTTCAGTTGATATTTGAGGATAATGCTATTAAATGTGCTTAATATGATTATACTATAAAATAAAAACTTTATGACGTAATGTAACAAATACAATTTTTATGGGTGATCCAGCTCATTTGTGGAGCAGATATTTTGAGTTTGCCGCTAATATCTTACACTCAACCTAAAATATTTCAATTTAATCGTAGGTGTAGGTATTAACATTTGCTTATGTTTTGATGGGCTAAGATCAAAATGATTACAGGTAAGTTTTTGTAAGTATTTAGTTGATTGTATTGGATAGTATTCCACAAAAATACCGTAAGATTTTCCAATAAAATCTTTAAATTTAAAAAATTTTGTTTATAAATCCTATATTTTAGTTCCCGTATTTATTCTAGCTTCTCTTAGAATCATATATGCAAGGCAAATACGTCCGAGTAAAACTTAACAACGCTCTGTCTACCTACATCACATAAAATCAGAAGTACCCAAGGGGAGCGTACTGGAACCATACCTGTACCTAATCTATACGACTAATTTACCAGTTACAAATGATACCATAACTGCTACCTTCGCTGATGACACAGCGATATTTTCAACAGACTTTAATCTTAAAAGAGCTTCTAAAAAAATGAAAAACCACTTCGACATACTGAAAAATTGGTTAAAGCGATGGAGAATCAAAAACTAATAAATCCACCCAAGTTACCTTTATCACAAAATGGTGGTGCAAAATGATAATTGCATACCAATAACAAGAGAAAAATTAAATGCCTACGACTTGATCTGGACGAGAAACTGACCTGGAAAGAACACATTAAAGCATATAATTAACTTATTTACGTAAAAATTAGACTGATTATTAGAAAAAACGTCGCAGCTGTCACCATAAAATAAACACATATACAAAATCATACTGAAACCGATATGAACATACGGAACAGAAGTATGGGAATGTAGTAAACCATCAAATACAAAAATATTGTAAACAGTACAATCTAAAATACTCTTTATGATAAGCAAATTCTTCTTGGTATATCTTCAACCACACCCTTCATACCGACCATTTGTAACATATATTATAAACGCGCAAGCCATCAACTATATCGAACATAATAGAGAACACAGCGACCAACTATAGTAGTGGGACTATCAAGTCAACCTACAATACAAAGAAGGCTGAAGAGAAAATGGTCAGACGGCCTGATTATATAAATCTCGGTGAATCATCAATGGATGGTTTCCTCCTCAAGGTAAAATTCATACAACACATTTACGTAATACTCTATATTCTAGTTTTGACAAGATTTCAAATATACAATTCAATAAAAAAATTGGGTTTTTATGAAGGTTAAGACAAACCCAATTATTAGTTTTTACATGGAATGGCGGGTCGTCTAATCCAACAAATATCGGTTATAGGGAGCCTGGAAAGTCCCATAGTGATATAGATAGCGTTAAGAACGAAACAAGGAATTCATTTGTTGCTAATGATGACGCAAAACACCTCAGTTATAAAAATGCTACTAGTGACTCAGGCAGTAGCAGCGATGAGACCGTTGCAATGATAGAGGAGGAATCTAATAATAATAGTAAAGAACATTTGGAAAATAGTGATAGCGTAGAAAACGGAACCAACGATGTTAATGAGAATGTCATTTGGTCTTCAGTAGATGATAATTTTGCTCCTAGATAAAGTAAAATAATTCTTTATTATAGTATTCTGAAGTCAAAATTAGTATCAAGAATTACCTTAACCTTAGACAGAGTTAAAACCAAGGGTTTTGTGTATGTACGAGACAAGTATAATAAGGAAGGGGGAAGAAAGCTAGAGATAAACTATGGAGGGATGTCGTGGGTTTTATGGCGTGTTAACCGCTAAGTGTCTATATACGTTAGGTCTACGAGAAGGGCAAACTAAGCAATGCTTGAATACCTATAGGAGAAGAAGATAATGGACCGGGGGTGGCAAGGTAGCTCTATATATATATATATATATCTTTTTCGTCCTGTCGGTCCTTTGAGGAGCAAAATGCAGCTGTAGGTGTCTCGTGGCTAAACCATTTAGGTTGTAGGGTAGCTAGTCCTGCTCAACTCTCATGAATTCTTCTTCCAATCCGTCCATCAGTTTCCTCAAATCTTCCTTATTTCTTGCTATTCTGTTTTCATCATTCAATACTGCCTTATTTCACTTTCAGTCGTTCTCCTCCATAAATTTACTGGTCTTCCAGTTCTCCTTTTCCATGGTATAGTGTAATGTAGTGCTTGTTTTGTTATGTTCTTGTTTGGCTTTCTAACTATATGTCCTATTCACTTCCATTTTTATTTGTTAAGAGTTGATTCTGCTTCTTATTCGCTTGCCATTCTAGGTAACTCTTCATTTGTAATTCTCTTCGCCCAGAATATCTTGTGTACAATGCGTAGACATTTATTGGCGAATGTTGCTATTCTTTTCAAACATTTTATGTTTCTTTCCAAGTTTCAGCTCCATATAATACAAATCTCCTCACATATTTCGAAACAGTCTTATTTTTGTCATTTCTTCTATGCTATTTCTGTTTTTCCTATGTATATTTTTATTGTGAAATTTATGTCCTTTTTCAGATGTTTGTCATCTTTTCATTTATTTGCGGGCCTACTTTTCTGCGTTGTTCGTTAATCTTGTAGTTCTTTCTTGTATTTGTTTTCTGTTCATTGTTATAAAGCATATGTTGTCTACAAACTCTAAGTCCTCCGATTTACTAAATACTTTCCAGTTCATATTCCTTGTCTTCAGTGTTCTTAATTTACCAAACCATTATGACTGTAAAAATTATCGGTTAAAAGCTGCAACTTCGGTAAATCTCTTCTCCACTTTTATTTTCTGGTAAGATTTCCCTCCATGTTCCACTCTTGCTGTACAACTGTTGTACAGCATTTTTATGCATTTCTCTGGTATTCAGAATTGTACACATCGCTTTGTGGTTTATTGAGTCAAAGACTCATTCGAAGTCAATGCAGTTCATATCCACGTTTTCCATCATAATTTTCCCTCCCGCTTGAGTTTCTCTTAATATTCTATCGATAGGAGCTCCTATTCTTTCAATTATAACGTTTCCAAAGTTTTAATATACACACATAACAAGGTTATTGATCTTCAGTTTTCACATTCGGTTAAGTTCTTTTTTTCTAATTTAATTAATATTCCTTGTAGCCAATCTTCAGAAATTTCTTCTTCTTCCACCCCTATCTTGCCTATGAGTATATAAAACACCTGCACTGACAGATCTAAATGTGCTTTTATAGCTTCTGCGATAATTGCATCTAGTTTTGCTGTTTTGTCACTTTTTAATTTAGTTATTGCCAACCTTATCTCCTATTTTGAAAAAACGTCTTCACCCATACCAATAATAATATTAATTTCTGATCTGGTTTCTACGGTTAACCGTTCTTCCAGCATTTCTGACGTTTTCTTGTAAATTTTAGCTCATTTCCCTTTTTACCTATTATATTCTTCTGTAACACCAATCTAGGATCCTGAATTACGGCATGATTAATCTAATCGTCACTTTTTTCCTTCATTTTTTTGTGTTTTCTGTTATCCGTTGTTTATCCATTCTACATCTACGACATATTGTTTTTAATGCTGCTATTTAAACGTTTTCTTGTATTAAAAAAGTGTTCAAAGATAGGTAATATCCATCTTACAGTTATATCTAGTTAAGAGAATTTTTCTATTAAAATACATCTAGTATGGCTATGGTTATTAATTTATAAATGCAACTATGTTTATACTTAAATGTGAAACCTTTGATTTTTAAGTGAGTTATAGTTATATTAATTAAGAACAAACTATTCCATAGCCATACTAAATGAAAATAATTTTGTGCACTTCCGGGACTAAAGTTGATACTTTAGTCCCAGTAAACAGGGACTAAATAAAAAATGATACCGTAACTATGGTAAATGTATGTACACACGAGGTTAGTAGGTTAGGTTTTGTTTGTCATTTGACACACACTGACGCAAAACTTGACCTGCAAATCTCGAATTTGACATATACTGACAATACACTTCAGTAGTGCCAACTGATTCAGGCTATCCAGGACCTGCTGCAATTCAGTTTTTAATAAATTGTAATTGTCAGTTTCCAAATTGACAGATTCCAAATTTTAGAAATGTTTGATGATAATGTTCCCAAAAGTGCAAAAAATAGCGTATATACCTTGGGACTAAAGTGCCTAAATCCCTTGAGTGGTGTTGCCCTCGGGCTTTACCCTCGAGCCAACAAACTCCACTCGCGGGATTAAATGGTGCACTTTAGTCCGTCATGATATAATATAGTATTTGATCATACTATAGTAAGCATGTATGCTAACTATGGCAGAATGTGATCAAGCTATGGATTGGATAGTCTGTCGACAGCTATGTATATTAGGGTGGATCGAAAAACGGCGAAAACATTTTTTTTCTTTGAATGTTTGTCCTATATGCGGAAAAGTGGCTTACCTATTATGACTACACACCCTACAAAAAATGAGGCTTCTAAGAAAATATCTTCCGGTGCCGCCAGGGGTTCAAAATTCAGAAATTTTAGCAACGTCTTCCATAAAAATTTCGTATCTCTTATCAATCATTTTGCAGCTCTTCGCTTGACTTTAATAAAAGACAACCGAGAACTCACCACGTAAAGGTGGCTGCAAGTCGAGTTCCACCCTCCCACCCTCTACCTCTAGAGAATTCAGTTTACAGCAACTATGTGGGTTATTACATGCCCTGTTGTTCTTTCTGATCATTCTTTTTCAATAAAATTACGGTTTATATATTGCATTTTAAAATAAACGCATTTACACATGGCGTGACGTACCCTTAGATACCAATAGTAACAATCAAGTCCTTATGGAAACGGGAATGCCACATTGCGCTTTATAATAATTTCACTGTATAAGAGTTCTTCAACGTAGATCACAGTAAAGGTACCTTCAACAAATTTACTTCAGAGCCATAGCAACAGCATACATTACCTTTCGTCGAACTAAAGCTTTTACAGAATCAATATATCACAAAAAACAAGAGGTAGTTAAATTTTTGCTCGAATTATTGTATACAATAGATCCAAATAGAGATATAATAGAGATATAATAACTTAATAACGTCTAGCGTACAATTGACAAAAGTTTACTCAAAATATGTATATAAATTAAACAGCTTTATTAGAGACGTGAAAAAGTAGGGAGATTAGCTACGGTGTAATGATGAATGGCTGCTTCAGGGCCGAATAAAATGTAGATGTGCGCGTTATATGGGGTGAAGAGGTCATACATCATTGTGTCCCCGCGATTTGTACGTTTCACCGTTACTAAACTTGTCGCGAACGCGTCGTACGCTCTGTTGGCATCCCTGTGGAGGACAGGAGTGGATTAGAACGGGACCCGAAATTTAAATCTGGACTTCTTAGGCTTTTAAAAGAAATACATAAACTTGCTTGGATGTAAACACGCTCTGATTTAGGAGATAACACTGTTTTTTATAAAGACTTTGTTATAAAATCAATTAAAAACAAAGGTTTTTAAAACGATTGTAGGGTTAATTTAATAAAATTATTTGTTATTTAAAAGTTATATTAGTCATAATTAATAGAATTGTTAAGAATTACCTTTAGGGTTTATGATTTTTGGTACAATTGTTGGGTTGACGTAGTATAGCATTAGAGATAGATTTATTCTAATTTATCTTTTTTTTAATTGTACAATATAATTGTGTGAAATCTAATTTATCTGAATGATGAAATCTGGATAGTTGATATTTGTGTATCATAATATGCCTGTGCAAGGAATTATCTAGACAGAAATACTTTTCAGATACAATTACTACTTCACCATCCGCAAAATCTTTGAGCGAGACGTTCTAGATGCTTCTGTATCAGAATTCACTTGTCATGGAGATGATCTGGACAGAATTTCCTTTCACATATAATTACAGCTTCCCCATCATCATTAGTTTTAATCTAAACAGAGAATTTTGTAGAACGAAAACTATAATTGTGTGAAATGTAATCCATCTGAACGAGAAAATTGGAAAAATTGATGTGTATGTCTCAGAATATCCTTGTGGAGATGGTTATTCAGAAAGAATATTTTTCTTCGGGTATAATTATTGCTTTACCATCAACAAATTCTTTGAGTTGTACTTTGTAGACGTAGGGGGTTATCAAGACAGAAATGTGTGAAGATACAATTACTGCTCTAGCATCAACACTTTTTTTAAAGCTGTAGATATTTCTGTATCAAAATGCACTTGTTTTGGAGGCTATCTAAACAGAATTACCCTTTAGATACAATTAGTGCTTCACCTACACCAAAAGCTTTAATCGAAATAAAGAAATTTCATATGAAGAAAATAATAATTATGTGAAATCTAATCTGCCTAGACGAGGAAATCGAAAAAGTAAATTTCTCTTATATCAGAATATCCCCGTAGAGGAGGTTTTCTGAACAATTAAAATACTTTCCAGATAAAATCACCGTGTATCATCAGCAAATTCGTTAATCTATATGTCTGAAATTACTAAATCAAATAGTTATCTTAAAAACATTGCAGAGAGAACTAGATAATAATTTGAGATAATACATTAATGGAGAAGTTCTAAATATTGATGTTTCTGTATCAGAATTCGCTTACTGTCGAAGTTATTCAGACAAAACTTGCAATTTGATTTTTTGTAGGATACAGGAATCGCCTGCAACCTCACTGTTCATGAAGATAATGAGGATGACGGTGATGACAAGTGCCACTATCAATGCTTTCATTAAGTATTCCAACCTTAAATTTCTAGGCAGAACCAAAGTAAACCGCAAAATAAACGGCGACGTAAGAGGACAATGTTTATTACAAGATACATGTAATAAACCGTACTACAAGAAGAGACCAATGTGATAAACATGCAGCAAAAACATATAACAAAACACTTGTGAAGTTAAGTAGAGCCCAAAAAGAAGGAAATCCCAGGACGTTGGAAAGTAGCCTAGTAATAATAATAATTATAATGAACATATTATCAACCATACTGTTTACCTTGTGTACTTTAAGCTTGACTTTAATTCTATGATGTGGATGATGATTATATTGATGAACGCGTAAACATATTCCAAATGCAAGGAATCTTGTAATAGATTACCTATGTACGTTTCTTATGTCTATTAATCATGAAATAAGAAGGTGCGGCTCTGTCTAAAGCATTAGGCAGGCACAAAGGGCCCAATGCGCCCCTGCTCCAGATTTAGAGTCGCAAACCTGCATCCGAAGCGTAACCAAATGTGCAATGAGCTGTATCGTGTTGTGCAAAGTGTAAATTGACTGGAGTCTCCAGGGTACGCACAACAATCCAGCCCCTTCAATTAATGTGACAATCGGCCCCTTCACCCTTCCCGTTTGCCTCTGTCGACGACAATGGCCATTTAGCCGCATCCGCAGGCTTCTTCTGCACTGCCTTGATCCAGGGCTGCAGGAGGCTGCTCCGAGTGATGCATTTCGGCACCGCTTTGCATACACATTGACCTGTCACTTGACTCTGTTTCTATTAGAGCTCCCTGCTCGTCACGTGTTTACATAATATTTCAGTGTTCTTCCTCCCTTGACAAGAACGTTTATTCACTGCCGTCTTCGATGCAAAGCACCTTCTCCTCAAACGTGCAAAAGGGCGACGGTTTCGCTGTTTGCATCTCCAGCCTTGCTGGACGGTAGGATAAAATGATTTGATAAGAAAATATAATTTGACGACTGGCTTTTCTTAATTTAGGATTTCATGTAAAATGCAAGACCCTACATTTATCTGGTTATGAATTGCGTATAATTGGCTTTTCTCTTATTTGTTGCTGTCAATTTTTGTCTAAAAAGTTCTAAGTAGGGGTGTTACAGAGCGTTCCTATCTATATATATATATATAAAAATGAATCCCTATTTCCCTTGGTCACGCCATAACTTGAGAACGACTTTACCGATTTTATTCATCTTTTTTTTTAAGTTTTCTAATACTGCGTAGAAGGTTCTTACGGAATGAAAAATTAAGAAAATCCAAAGGGAAAGCCGGATAATTGGAAAATATCGAAAGTGTGTTGTTTCTATTTGCAGTCACACCTGTGCTTAATGGTTTGAAGGGTTTTCCCCATAATGTCATAATCCGCATCAGGTAACCGAAAGCGGAAGCGATAAGACACTTACACCCGTATTCATAGTCGTTCGCCAGCGGCTCGCCAGCGAGACGCCGGAGTTTCGTTATGAATAGTATGTTAGCGGTACTGTACGTCTATGTCAAATTCGAGGTTATCAGGTTAGGTTTTCCGTCAGTTTTGACAGAAATTGACACAAAATCTAACCTGCTAACCTCGAATTTGACATAGACGTACAGTGCCGCCAACATACTATTCATAACGAAACTCCGGCGACTCGCCGGCGAGCTGCTGGCGAACGACTGAATACAGCTGTAATAGTTTATGTAATTCCAAATGTTTTACATAAGTCGTCGCAGTCAGTCAGTCAGACATTCAAATTTGGTTTGTGCACAAGTGATTGTGAAAACAATTCCGTGTCGTTTTATAGTGTCCGTTACAATGCCAAAGGCACGACGAGTTAACATAGGTCGTCGAAGACAGTCAGCTGCGCGGGTATCTACTTTACGTGCGAACCGCAATGATGACCAGCGCGCTACGGATAATGAAAATAGTTGTAGCTATTAGCATGTTTTTAAAATGAAAGAAATCGAAAATTCGAATATCGGAAAAACGTTTGCTGAACCCGCTAATAGCAGGCAAATCAATGTTCGGGCAGGACAACGTCTGTCGGGTTCGCTACCCCTTAGAGGGTGAAATGGGGTAAATAAGCCTAAAAATCGATATGGGTGTCGTTATTGAGGTTTTTTGGGACGTTGATTGCGAACGAAAACGGCATTTATTTGTAAGTCCAAGACGATGGACGACATAAAATTAAAACTTTATAGTGGTTAAACGGGGTTTCAGAGACAAATTATTTTTGGACAGAACAACGTTTGCCGGGAGGGGACGGGACAGGACGGGACGGGACGGGACGGGAAGGAACGGGACGGGGCTGGACAAGACGGGAAGGTACGGGAAGGGACAGGAAGGGACAGGAAGGGACGGGGCGGACGGGGCGGGACGGGACGGGACTGGGACGGGGATGGGAAGGGATAAGATGGGATAGGATGACAGAAAATAATTAGTCATTATTTAATACACAAATAACTAACCTCGCGCGTACGAAGTCGCGGGTTACAGCTAGAAAATGGCATACATTTTTAAGTCCAAGGCAATGGACATGATATAAAATTAAAACTCTATAGTGGTTAAACGTTGTTTCAGAGGCAAATTATTTTTGGGCAGAACAACGTTTGCCGGGCCAGCTAGTAGTCATATAAAGTTATACAGGTATCTTGTGTATATTGTGTAATTACAAAATTTGTCAAAATTGCTTTGCAGCATTACACGGCGTAGGGAGTAGATAGGTTACGCAAGTTAATTTTAAAACCTGAATCTGATGATGTAACGGATTACAGAGATAGGTATACTACTGAAAAAGTGTTAGTAAATAAGTTAGATTAACAGTTTTCGAATCGCATTGCAGTAACATAGAAAACGAATATAAAACATATTTGAAATCACACATTACTTGGTTTATCTGAATATGAATCGCTCATTCGGTATTGAAAAAATTATAGACTATGGGTGTACAAACAGTGAAAAAGCCAAATAGGTATGCCTAAGTATCCTTGTTCACAAGGTACTCTAATAACACGGACGAAATCGTAGGTGGCTTGTAAGAGTTCACGGGCTACCAACGAACGCGGTCTAATTTTAATATTGCACGAGGTTGCCATGGCCTGCAGGTGTTTTACTTCCAAAAACAGCATGATAATCCTGAATCAAGCAGAAGGTGCAACAATTCAATAATCCATAACACTAAATCTGCTTCTGATTACTGATGCTTTTCGGAAAAATACGTCACTAAAACGGAAAAAAAATGCATTTACAGCATCGGAAGTAAATCTCAGATTTAATTTTTTTTTAAACTGAGGCCCGGAAAATAGCTATACAACGAGGTGGCGTGTACAAAAAATAATGCCAATTTCAAATCGCAGATACCACATAGGAAAGCTGATACACATAATTTTTTTATTTTATTTTATTTTTTAAATTTTATTTCGCACTCAGCCAACAGCCGTTAGGCCAACTATAGGCGTCACTGACATTTTATGGGGACTTCCAAACCCACTAACGACTGTCATGATGTTATTATGACATTCGGGACCAACTATTTCCGTGGCAGCCGTACCATGAGATGCCGAGAGAAGCCGCCGTGGAACTGCCATCCAAGTTCTGACCAGAAAGAGCGCTGCTTAACTCTACTGATCGAACGTGGGCGCTTCTTCAAGCTACACCACCCTGAATGACGTTTAAAGTGGCTGAATGTCAAATTTAAAAATTACCGAAAACTACAATGACGTTTATAGTTTGTGGATATGGATTTAAACTGAAAGAAAATATTTTAAAATCGTTATATTTTTAATTTACGTGTAATATAACTGAAATAGTATAAACAATGAATCTTAATACGATCGCCATAATAAATTATCAATTACGTAGGCGTATACCTAAAGTTTTGCTTGTCAGGTATCTCAGTCTACGATAGGTCGGGGATCTACTAGTTAGAAGGAATTATCTTTAAGATCCACATGCGTAAATGAAAAATGGAATATGATAAAGTAATTATATTCAATTGAATTATACCTAATGTAATGTTTGAAAGACAAATTTATTAAATTACTAAAGATAGATATTTAAAGCAGTAAATAGTTTCGGTATTAAATAAAGACAAAAATTAAATAATATGGCCATATTTTACACAGTAGTCAGCATATAAAATTCGAATATAAACAAAACAAGAACAGTTATAAATAATAATATTAATAAGCAGCAATTTAGTAATGACAAAAATATTGTGTCAAATCAAATTTTGGTGTAAGGTACAAAGAGGCGAATTTGCTTATTCACAACATCTATGTACCACAAACTACAAATAAAACAAATTGTTAGGTTTCGCGAGGCTCTCAACCAATATTTAACGTAAAAGCAATTCTAATTAACTTTCTGGTTACTCAAATATTTAAAACTTAAATAGGGCATAAAAGGAATTAATTTTTTGTTCCTTTAATTAACAAGAAATTGCAAAAATAATTTCTAAGCAAACATTTAATAGACTTAACTTTGCGCTTGCATTAGTTCAACTATAGTTCATCAATGAATTTGATGTAGATAATTTGAATAATTCTAATTATTTATATCAGTATTATAAGATCTTATCTGCAATGCTGCTCAGAGCCGATAAGTGATCATTATAGCTGTTGAACTGGAGATATGTGCATACGATAGAGAATACTTCGTTTTTATCGGGTAACAAGTGGAACCAGATATGTAATTAAAAAAGCTAAAAACGTATACCGGGTGACAATGAGACTAGGGCCATGCTTATATCTTCTTTATTTATGAATCGATTTGGATAAAATTTTATACCAAGATACTAGACATAATTTCTGATTGGCTGATAGATAAAGTCAAAATGGCTGACTTCCGGTTTTACCGGAAATGATACTAATTTTGTTTTTTTAAATAGAACACCCTGTATATTTTATATTTTTCTGCATCTACGAGTCAAATTACATATAATAGTCCTGCCAAATTTCAATTTTTTTAAAGAAAAAATTTATTTTTTTATTAATTTTCAGTTTCAGATAAAGATAAAGTAGTGCATGATGCATATCGTTAGATTGGTAATAACATTTTCTATCTAATGGCAAAATGGCCCTTAGTAGGTGCCATTTAAAAAAAGTGAGTTTTTCTTAAAAAACGAGTTTAGCAAATTATATTCGTTTATTAAAGGTTTGTTATTGACCTTCTTGATAAAATAGCTATTATTAAGAGTTGCTAAAGTCAATTAGAAAAAAAATTCTAAGTCAAGGCCTTCTATGGTAAAAAATAAAAATTAAAAAAATAATTTTTTTGTTTAAAAAAATTGAAATTTTGCAAGACTATTATATGTAATTTGACTCATAGAATTAGAAAAACATAAAATATACAGGGTGTTCCATTTAAAAAATCAAAGTTGGTATCAGTTCCGGTAAAACAGGAAGTCAGCCATTTTGACTATATCTATCAGCCAATCAGAAATTATGTCTAATATCTTGGTATAAAATTTTATCCAGATCGATCCATAAATAAAGAAGATATAAGCATGGCCCTAGTCTCGTTGTCACCCGGTATGTCTATGTAGATTCGAATTAAATGCTGATACTAAACTCAACGTTTTATTGAACAACTTTAAAATTAATTTTCGATTTGGAAATAAACTTAAACAATTTCTCGAGAATTCGGTATTAATACCATTATCTAATATTTCCATTAACCATTCAGAATAGTTAGTTAATTAAGCAAAGTTAGAAAATTGTTCACAAAACAAACTTCGGATCCGCTAAAATCCGTGCACCCATTGTGGAGTACAACTTTTGAATGACTCCTCCATATGGTTACAAAGATAACATATCGTACGGCACCATACATTCGAAACATACAGAAATTCATACATAACAGGTATTTGCAAAATATTTTTAACCATTTAGAAGAGTTGTTTAACGATATAAGATCGTTACACTCTCACAGATTTGACACTTGTTTATACTTTGTATTCTTGAAGCACAAAATCTAAATAGAAAGCACGATGCTAAACTTGCCTAACTTATAGTCTTATTCCAAAAACGTGTTTATAGCAGATTCTGAATTAACCTGAGTTGAGTAAATAATATTTATAGATTTTATAAATCGATTTTATTTCATCACTGTTCTAATTGTTTACAACCTGAAATACTTTTCCTAACAGCTGAAAAATTTAGTTTCGTTTATCTTAAGCTTTTTAAAATATGTAAGATACAATATATTTTCCATAGCCAACGCGCCAATTATTTAAAAAAATAAAAAAAGAATTGCCAACTATTGCTTATTTTCTTACGACAAATTACATAACATACAAAAAAAGTTATTTATCGACATCAGTAATAACTTCCTCATGTAAAATAAAAGGCGTCACATTTTCTTAACGATTTGAAAGTATATAAAATGATCAGTATCCTTATATCCGTACAAACTATCGTATGACCATTACTAGTTGGTATTTAATGTACTTTATACGAAACCTGCGTCAAAATACTGCATCTGATATAGTAGAAGTTGATTTTTTTATTAATATGTATAATTGTATACAATAAATAAGAAGTGAAGGATAAATTATTTAAATAAAAGTAAAAATTTTGTAGAAACGTTTAAATCGTCGTGTCGGTTTAGAAATCCTATTTTCATACATAGTTTCTTCAACAATAGCTTAATAGTTTTTGGTAATAAACGCATTTGAAAACTGCATTGGAGATTTCTGACTGTAAGTGCTAAATTAATATTAATTGTGATAACTAGTATTGAACTATCAGTTGTTTATCAATTTTGCTTGGTTTGTGTATATTCTAAATGTATCTTGTACTGGGAAACTAGCTCTATTTTAGTTGTATGTAAGTAAGGGCTTTATTGCTTTACCAGTATTAATAATAAAACTGATCTAGTATAAGCTTGTGGTACAGACTCAAAATATGACATGAATAACCATAAATAAATCGAAACCGCTTTTTGTGCGGCACTGTCGATTGTCCGATTTCATGGGAATCTCGCAAGCTCTTGCCCATACATGTTAAAATTCTTGGAATAATTATGACTTTGCTGAGTCGTTATACGTACGAGCGGATACTACAAATACAAAAGAAATTAAACATTGAACACTTGAACTACACATATAATAATGCAATGACGTATGCAATATTTATTGTTATTTTAATATATTTTGCGATTGAAATTAGTTGAAAATTGATTGTTCAAATCTCCATATATAACCTCTCGATACAAGTGAAGTTAAACGTGTGTTGGCAAATTTTAAATTAATGGTTACGTTGCCATAGTTTTATAAAAAGTGACAGAGAATCAGTTGTGTATTTAAAAAAAATATTGTGTTTGTTTCTTTAGTTTCGGTGCCCCTCTGTAATATTTACCTACTGTTTTTCTAAGTTTTTCAATATTTTGATATTTTCAGGAACTCAGATGCATTTATAACTATTTTTGTTTTCGTGGAATAGGTGTAAAGATGTTTTAAACTAGTTGTTACTGTCATAGTCTTTCTTCTCTTTAACTTATTTTTGTAATGTAAGATAGAAAAAGCCATATTTTTTAACGATTTGAGAGTATATACAATTATCAGATCCGTATAAATCGTAGGAAATATCGTATGACCAATACCAGTCGACATCTAAGGTATTTTATACAAAATCCTAAATCAAAATAGTGCATCTTGTAGGGTACCTACAAGTTGCCGTTCCAGTAATATAAAAGAAAGAAGGTTTTGAAAATATATTATTTAAATAAAAGGACGAATTTTGAAAAACGTTTTAAACGCTGTGTCGTTTAAAAAAGCTTGTCGTCATGTTATTTAAGTTTTAATAATTTGTAAATTATAATAGATATTTATGCATTAAGGGAGATATGACTATGTTTTTTCCCTGAGGTCTGTAAGTCAACCGAAGGTAAAGAACATGAATATCTCCCGTGGTGCATACAATATTTTATCTACTAGCATATTTGTAGAAATAGTATGAAATTTCAAAATGTCATAATGACATTTAAAATTAGAATATGTGAGTAACATCAAGGATTGCCTCATTGTATGGTTGCTATAACATTAATTGTAGTTGCATTGTTACCATGAGTTTGAGGGAGAAATAATTTGACAAGTCCCTTGGGAGTTATGAGTAGCTTTTCATATTTTGTTTCTATGACGAAAATGGACAATATCATGTTGCTAGTAGATAAAATATATTTTATAGTTATTATGAGGGCGCCGTTATTAAATTGTGATATATTTCAAAACTACGTCTTTCAGTGAAAGTTTTATTGTTCGATATTCACCAAGACGCTATTTTTAGTAGTAACATTCTTCATGACCATATTTTTGACTCTCAACCTTCTTGAAAACTTTTTTAGCGACATTTATGAGGGCATGGTCTTTAACTGGCGATACATTTCAAACCTATTTTATTTATTGATGGTCGTTGTTTCTGTTTGTACTTCCATTCTAAGCATTACTAATTTAATTAAGTGTTACGTGTCTAACCAATCATTTTAGTAAAATAGTTGATAAGTGCGTGCATTCAGTACACGAAAATCCCCTTTTTAATTGTGCCACTTTTTATTGCAAAATGAAACAATTAAGTAAATAAGGGTACGTCACGTGATTAAGCGCTAGTATATGACATTTTCATAAATATCTTGCATAAAGAACAGTGAACCGGAAGTCTACTGTTTGCCCTTCTTCCGTGAGCCACGCGGCTCAAAAAGATTATGATCGATGGTAAATAAATATAAATATTGTGAATAGGTTGTGCGTGCGGAGACAGTGTTTGCTGTGACTGCAAATATGAGGATTGTTTTTGGTTTTGTATATCTAGCCACAGGATATGTGCGCTCAATCTCTTAGTTTCATAATTTTCGGCCACCCCCTTCCCGAAGATAAATAATAACGCAGCAATTCCCTGTTTGCGGACTCGAGAACATTAAATCTTTTTTCAGCTCTATTTGCTCACTGAATTACAAGCACGCACGACAAATCAAAAATTCTGTAGTTGTTGGCAGCTTTGTATTTTCCGAATTCGTGATAACGTTATTCACATTCGTGTGAGCCGAGCAATCAAATATTTCTTCTGTAATTCGCCAGCAAACACTGGTACAATTTCGAGAAATAATTTTCGGGAAGCCAATTAAAATTGATTTGAACAGGTTTGTTACAGATTGTGGTAGATAGAAAAATTGATTTTTCAGGTATAGTTGAAGTTAAACTTATCGTTTAGTTACTACTAAGGGTGAATACAATAACAGTGGTTGCAACCTGTTCTGATAAATATGCAAATCAGGCGGAAGGATGTAATTTTAAGATAATCAAGCTTGGGGACTTTTAACGCCCGGCCTGTCATTAAAGGATCAAATCATTTAAGCGTAAAAGTATAGCAAATCAGGGGAGGCTAGGAAACCATTAACTTTTAGTCACAATATCTCTCTATTTTGCTTTGACAATATATAGAAAAACATTTTCTATCATTAAAAAGAATAAAAATGAAAAGAACAATTGGAGTTATATAAAGTTGTGCCAGTGCTCCATCTTGCACAAAAAATAAAGTTGAATGATGTCAGTTTCTCCCTCAGTGGCAGCTTGCGAAATTTCCGTAATAATCTTTTCATGCTGCTTGCTGTATGTCGCGAACTGAAACTTATATTAAACCGGTATAATAATAATATGCATACCGTACGTATGGTTTAAATTCAATTTCAAACAAACCCAACTCACTTAACGCCATCTTCAAAGTGTCGGAAGTAGAACTGCGCCCGCTAACTTCTAGCACACACAAAAAGCATAGATAAACGCTTTATATAATGAGAACTTCACGAATCATTAAGTTATGACCCAAATTAACAGGGGTAATTCTTAGGGGTGGCTTCCCGTTCGGTAAATACTATCCCACTCATTTAGGCCAACACGATACGCGTAATATAAAGAACGGGGGTGCAATGTGTAGGGTGGCGCTGAATAATTCATGCCGATATGACATCTGCTATAAGAGTGTAACTGCATTAGGTTACTACTTCATCAATTGCCCTTTTCCGTTTTTGCCGGGCGCGGAAGATTTGAACAGCTCGCAATGGATTTGCGAGAATTAACGCTAATTACGGGGCGATAGACACCTGTTATTTCCAGATTTTTGGGCGCTGCTAATTGAAATCCAGGGCGATTGTTTGTCGAATGGAGCGAGTTTGATTTTATTTTTGTTTACGCACAGCCCGCAGCCGAATAATTTAATTGGATTTTTGATTGAAGGGCCGGAAATTTTCAGTTTAATTTGCAACCCGGCCAATTAGCGCCATAATTTATTCAGGATAATATCATTTGATGGGCACGTTCAGGTGGTTGCGTTTAATATCATCAAATTACTTTCTGCTGCACGCTGCCCTGCAAAATGCTGGAAGGGGATTTTTCTAATTACCGTATTATACGTTATTTTTGCAAATATATTTGGTTCTAAATTGTTGTTACCCATTAAAAATTGCTATGATACAAGTGTTGATTCATTGAATAGTTGATTATAACGTATAGCAAAAAAAGTGCGGCAAATTAAACCAATAATTAATATTGTAAAAAAATCTTTAGTGATAAGAAAACATGCACTTCAATTAGTGGAAAACTACCTAGAGTTTTGAAAAATCCTAGAACCATAATGTGAAGGAACACAAACAATGCCACTCTTTAAACGAGTATGAACCTCAAAAATTATTAAGCAGTAACATGTCACTGCCGTAGAAAACAATAAGTTACTGTCGACAATCAAATATGTAGCTTCAAAAAGTTCAAATACTTGACTAATTAAACTGGTCGCATTTTTACTCATTCATAGTAAACATTTGCGTCAGCAAAAATATCGTCAGTTAATAATATAGTCATAAAGCATACCGTCAAAACTGTATGCAGGTTTAAAGTATGCCGTTAATCAAATATGTGGCATTCACAATTATTTAAGTTCAAAATTGTCTCCTACAAAACTGCTGCCAGTTAAAAATAGCACCTCTAAACATTTCGACAGGCTGAAAGTATATAATCAAAAATGATGGTTTAAAATATATCCCCAGTTAGAAGTGTTACATTCACAGATATTATTGAAGCTGGAAGTTATCACCTAAAAAAATTTTGTTTATTGACGGCACTTCTGTAATGAAATTTTTACGGTCAGTAAGTATGAACGCGAGCTGCTTGATTAGCGACATATTTTAAACCTACATTTTTAATTATAAATTGTAAGACTACAATTTTTAATGACAAAATTTTTGAATAACAACATAGTTTAAATCTCCATTTTTCAGTATACCGAATGCCTAAAATTGTACGAAACATTGGCAATTCCATGAGTGGAAAAAGGTTCAAATACTATTTGCCATAAAAGTAACCGAAATAGAAAATTCAATATTTACTTTGGTAGCTAAGAAACATAGCTATTTTTTGCCTAGCTAGTAAAGTAAATATTGCATGTTCTATTTTGGTTGCTCTTATGGCAAATAGTATTTGATCATTGCCATGTTCCGTACAATTTTAGGCAACCCGTATATTTTAAGACTACATTTTTAACTTGCAACGTTTTCGTAGAAAAGTTGTTGACTGTCAATAGGTACACCTATGTTGATCTTTTTGACTAGCAAGATATTTTAATCGACATTGTTGACTTTACATTTTAAGACTACAATTTTACTATCGACAGTTTTGACTAGCGACATTTTAAATCTACATTTTTAATATTTTCATTTTTAACTGGAAACATTTATGCAGACGAAAAGTGTTCACTGTTAGTAGGTGTGCATGCGACCTTTTATTTTTTCGAAATTTTTTAAAACTACATTTTAACTATAGATTGTAGAACTAGACTTTTAACTGATGATATTTTTGACTATCGACGTATTTTAAATCTAAGTTTTTCAGTGTATATTTTAAGACTGTATTTAAACTGACAACATTTCTGCCGACGAAAATCTTAATCGTCAATAAGTGTGAATGCAGCCTTTACGATTAGACACATATTTTAAACCTGCATCCTCATTATATAATTGAAGACTACATTCTTGCTTGGCACCATTTTTGATTAGCAACGTATTTCAATCCTACATGTATACTTAAAGATTTGACAACAGCATTTTGACTGGCGAAATTTTTAACAAGCGACATTTTTTAAATCTATAATTTTCAGTTTATATTTTAAAACTACATCGTTAACTGGTAACATTTCTACATTAAAAAATTTCCACTGTCAGTAGGTGCGAACTGTAGATTGTAATGCTAGATTTTTGACAGGCAAAATTTTTGACTTCGTGACAATTTAAATCTACATTTTCAGTATAAGTATAGTTTAAGACTACATTTTTAGCTGGCAACATTTCACGCGACAAAAATGTTAACTGTCAATAGGTGCAACTGCGGTCTTTACGATTACCGACATATGTTAAACCTACATCTTTCACTATAGTTTTAAAGACTATACTATGGACTCGTAAAATTTTTGATTAACGACATCCTACATCCTACATTTTTGTCTATGGATTTGGAGACAGCATTTCTGACAGCCGACATTTTTGACAAGCCACATTTTTAATTAGCGAAATATTTCACAGCTACATTTTTGTGTATAGATTTGAAGAAAAAAAAATTACTGGTGAGATTTTGGTTAGCGTACAAATTGTAGTCTTAAAATCTTTACACAAAATTAAAGTTTAAAGTATGTTGTTAATCAAAAACGTCACATTCACACTTATTGACAGTAAACATTTTCGTCTGCAAAAATGGGACCAGGCAAAAATGTAGTCTTAAAGCAAAGAGTAAAAAATATATGTTTAAAATATGTTACTAGTCAAAATTATCAGATTATCACATTCGCAGTTACTAATGGTCAATATGGCCACCTGAAGAAATGTTACCACTTCACCTTCAAAAATGCCGATTGCCAAAATTTAGTTTTACAGTATACGAGTATAATAAAAAATGTGGGTTCGAAATGTCGCTACTCAAAAACAACACATTTGCAACTATTGGCGGTCAAAATTTCCGTCTATAAAAATGTTGCTAAGGTAGGAATACCATCTCCAAAATGTCAAAAATGCAGTCTTGCAACAAGTATAGACGAATGTGTAGTTTTTAAATATGTGGCGCAATTACTGATAGCCAAATTTCCACCTATACGAATATCAAGTTGCAAGACTGTTGCCTTAAAAAATGTTGATAGTCAATTAAGTCTGAATGAGATCTTTTTAAATAGCAACATATTTTGAATCTCCATTTTCAGTGTATAATTTAAGACTACATTTTTAACTGGCAAAATTGTCTGCAGACTAGAATGGTAACTGTCAATAAGTGTGAATGCGACCTTTTTGATTAGCGACATACTTTAAACCTGCATCGTTGACTATAGATTTGAAGACTACAAGTTTGACTGGCGACATATTTGAATGGGGCATATTTCAAACCTAGATATTTGTCTGTAGATTTAAAAACAGCATTTTTGACTGGTAATATTTTTGATTAGCATCTTGAAAATGCAGGCTTAAAATCTGTAGTAAAAGATGAAGGTTTAAAATATGTTGCTAATGGAAAATGTCGCATTCACACGTATTGACAGTAAATATTTTCGTCTGAAAATATTCGGCAGCCAAAAAGGTAGTCTTAAAGTATGTCTTAAAATATGTGTTAGAAAAAAATGTGACATTCATAGTTACTGACCATCAAATATGTGAAAAAGGTATTTCCACTTAAAAATATTACTTTCAAAAAGTTTGACAGTCAAACATTTAGTTTTAAAATGTATCTATAATCAAAAATGTAGGTTTAAAATGTATCCAATTAAAAACGTTATGTTTGCAAAGTTAACGAATATAACAATGTTGCCACCAATATTACCTTCAAAAATATAGACATTCAAGAATGTTGTCTGCAAATTTATAAAATGTGGCTTGCAACAACGCTGCCAGTCAAAAATGTACGCTTGAAACAAATGTAGCCACCTAGTTATATAGTTTTGAACTATGTGGCTAATCAAAAGTCTGAACTTCACAACTGTCGTTAGCCAAATTGACGCCTATATGAACCAGTGTTGAATTCATACTGATTACTCCGGGAGGGAAAATGAAACCTATGGGGGGTACTTTTACCTATTTTCGCGCAATCCACCCATTTTTTATAAATAAAGAAAACATGAATTTGAAGTGGCAATGTTTCCGGGAGGGAACTTTGTACCGCCCGGGGGAGGGGGGCAGCCACCCCCCTGGATTCAACACTGATATGAACATCAACGCTCAAGACTGTTCCCTTTAAAAATGTTGATAGTCAAAAATTCTTAGTTCAAATAACGCCTTTACAAATGCCAGTCAAAAATGTCACCTTGAAAAATGACGAACGTCAAAAATGCTTCTTTGATAGATGCGGCTAGTCAAAAATGTCGACCTCAAAATAAGGACAATCAAAAATGTATTGTAGAAAATAGTCGCCTTCAAAATGTCAACAGTCAAAGTTATTTGTACGTTTGGTGAATGAGGTAATCAGTAATTCATTGGTTCACTACCATGAATAAGTGGTGGTTGGTTGGTCAATATGATTGCGAAGTTATTTAACAATAGACTTTCTTCGTTTAACCGTTTCGGCACATTTAATTTTTGAAGTAGAAATAAAGGCTTATCATAGTACATTTCTGATTTCAGATATTAATGCTTAAGGAAATAAATAAGATAGATAGTTTCGTACCGATAGCACGTCTTCTTGGCCATCATAAGTAGCCGTCCAACAAGGTTTACAGCTTGTAAAACAGCGAGCCTTTATTTGGGCACGAAAACCAACACTCGAACAATCATTTCTGCTAGATTAAAAGTGATTTACAATCCGTGAAGCAATTCGTCATGTTGACACCGATATCTGAAATCCCTGCATTATCAGCCCTTTCATCGAGCCGCTATCTCGTATAACGTCTGGATGGCTAATCCCAGCTCGCACACATATCAAAATCTTATATTGACTGTTTACAGCTGATATAATACGTTTGATTTCGCTCAGATCCAATATCCCCAAACTACAAATTCCGTAGTAAGGCTTAGCCAGGGACGTTTTGGGCTGGCTAATTAACAAAAGTGAGTCAAGTGCAATCGTTATCGCAGTCCGTATGTCCGGTTGGTGTAGTTGTGCACTAATAAGTGGAGGAACGCCGCTTGATGAAACCCTATGTAGCTCCATTGTTGAATTATTTGTAGTAGTTCAACAGATGTTCACATTGTATATTACAAATGTACATTTTTGTTATTATTTAAAGTGAAATAAAGACTTTTATTATTATTATTATTATTATTATTATTATTATAAACATAAACTTAATAAAGCTACTTGGGGCTGTCAATAACACAACTCCGAATATTGCTGAAAAAAAGAACCGAATATAAACTTTTATTGGAGTTTCGAGAACACTATTGATAAAATGGCGTAATTTATGGCTCCATAATCTATGATTTTTGTTCATGGCGAGGAGCAATAATACAGCAATAAAATATTAATATTATCAGGGCCGAGTGTCTCCCAGAGACAACGGTGGAAATATGGCGCGGTCTGAGGTTTATTGAGGTGTCATTAAAGTTAGCTATCGCAGATTCATTGATCCCGCACCAGCGTTTATTAAATTCCCGAAATTAATCTGTGCAATAAAGTGATTAAGTAAATGCCATTATTTATTTGTTCAAAGCTCTATTTTAGCCTGAAAGTATATCTTATCGATGGAGCAATAGCAGCACATACGTAATAAATCTCGTTACTTGCCCAAAATTATTTCTTTGATGGCCTTTGATAACTAGAAAAATTACGTAGAGTATCTATTTTTAACGGCTATTATTATCTGCGTCACCAGCATTGTTATTAACTTCCGCAAAATCCACAATATTTAGGCCACGGTAATCTGTGGGTAATAGCTATTTGTATTAGAAACAAACTAGGGTGTTGCATTTGACAGTTCTCAATTTTCTTTTTTAAAAGAAACCGAAAAGGGGTGTATGACTAAATTTTATATTTGGTCCGTGCTTCAAAACAATAATGAACCGACAACGCTGATATTCAATCTACAACTCTCATTGAAATAAATATATTTGATGAATTTTGAAGCAAATTATATTCCTTTAATTTAAACAGATAAATCCTCATTAGTTTTTTCTCCAACGAGTGAATTTTCAAACAACTTACAACAAATATTCTAGTAAGCAATTAATCATTTGGCAAATTTGAATTAAATGCATTTTGAACATTTTTAGCAGTACATTATCAGTGATTATATAGAAAATGTTTGCCAAATTACAGAAAATGTTTGTAATCTACAGGAAAAAATCTTTAACAATTTTGCAACAAAATTGAAATATCTGTCAGTAATATTGTAAAAAGATGAAAGTGAATGGATTTTCAGTGAGTTTGTAGTAAAATTTAGGACAACGTTTAGTACACTTTTACGAAATTAACACTACATATTTTAATAAGGTGGAAATGCATCTATAATTTTATTTTTAAAAGCAATGTTAAACAACATGCATCAGCAAGCTTGCGGTAGATTTGCAGCAAGTTTCTAGTAGTTTATTAACTAATTTACGGAACATTTTGAAAGAGTTTAGAGCAGTAATAAAATAGCTATAACTTTTTGGCAAATTTTTACAGTGTATCTTTTAGTAAAAATGTTTGTAGTATATTTTAGCAAAACGTTTAGTAGACCTTTAGGAAGTTTACAATAATAGTATATTACACAACAAGTTTAGAAAAGTAAAGTTTTACTAGACGAATATAGCTTGATTGAGTACGAGCGAGCGAAACGAGGGAGTAACTTAAAAGGCTATAGGTATAAAGTTTAGTAAAAATATTTTTCTTACGAAGTGTGTATACTATTTTTTCACATTTTGTGTTAGTATTTATAAACAAACATTTATATAGAAGCATTATACCACACGTCCATTAAAAAATGCGGCTTTCAAAATTCAAACGTATGAACAATATGTTGATGGCACTGTAAGTCTATGTCAAATTCGAGGTTAGCAGGTTAGTTTTCCGTCTGTTTTGGACACAAACAGACAGAAAACCTAACCTGCTAACCTTGAATTTGACACAAAACCTAACCTGCTAACCTCGAATTTGACAGTGACATTACAATATAGTCAAGTGACATTTCTATGCACCAAAGTGCCACTTTATTAATCGATTTTGAATATAGTAAACTAGCACATTATTATACAAAATGCGAAAAATACAGTTAATCTGTTGAAAAATATTTCATCACATATGTAAAATAACCGTCATAAAGCTTTTAGATAATTTTAATTGAGGTTCCAGTAAATTTTTTAACAAGCTTGCCATAAAACTTTAGCATTTCCTTAATGATCTTTTGAAAATTTATAGTAAATTCCTACTAAATCGACAATTTTTTTAAGATAGCAATAAACATTCCCGAAAATTGCAGCAAAACTGTAACAAATTTGTTGATGTGGCTTTCAGTACACTTTCAAGAAGTGTGCCAGATAAGTATCCCGTAAATTGTCAATAATTGTAACTCTGACATGGGTAACAGCATAATAAAAACCACTAATCTCCTTGAGTTGATGACTTTCATAGTCATAGCACTTTTAGCATAAATCAGATACAAATGCTATATCTACAAATTCTTTTAAACAAAATCAATTCCCGGAAGGCGCCCAACTTCGGAAACGGCATCCTGTTAGTTCTACTTGTGGGGCCCGAGCGCATGAGCTTCCATTTTACCAATCGCGGACAATTATCCACTTACCCTTTGTCGGATACCGTTAAGAAATACGATAATTGGGTCACAATCACATGACTCATTTGGAAATCTTTCGGATTAATTGGACAGATTTCCACCGTAAGGCGAATAGCAAACATCTTACCATTTGGCTTTTCCGGTGCGCTCTCCGCAGGATTCTGGTTGGCGGAGAGGTACCGAGGGCCCCCAGGGAGGATGGGGGATCCCCATATACTCCTGCAGTACGTCGCGAACCCAGGTGGCGATGGATACTGAAGGGGTGAGGCGGGCCGGTCATTTCCTGTTATTAAAAAATATTAAACTTGAATAAATTTTCTGTATATCTTATAATAGTACTTTACATAGATCAGAGTAAACAACAGAGTTATAGTAAATAAATACAATTCAATCTAACTGAAATTTAAAAAAATCGTCAAAGATATAACAATATTTGATATTGAGGACTCATAAACACGGGCAAATTTTTAAATATAGGCTTTAATACAGACGCGCTGGTGATACAAAATGAAATCAGAATGTGGATGTCGAGTAGCTACAAGTGCACATCTAGTTATTTCCTACACAACAATTAAGCCTATTACATGTCCCTTATCGGATAAAGGAGCTATTAGCGAACTGCACAAACCAGATCTAATATTGTTCCTGCATTATTAATGTAATAAGTGGTCTTACTTGATGTTCTGGCTGGAATTGGCTATACTGGATAAAGCAAACGTTCGTTTAGAAGCTTTCATATACGATACGACGTTCAATGCAATATTTTTTTCTCCTAAAAGTTTTAATTCTTCATTAAATCAGGCATTTTAAAGAACCCCACGATTAGCAAAATGCAACTGTTAGACCTTGTAGAAAATACGGATACCGTGGTATACTACATAATTATACAGGTAGAGATTATTATGGTAGGAAAAAGTTGAGCTTAGATTTACATTTCAACTAGAGTTGCTCAGAACAGATACATTTTCCTTTTTTTCTCCAGTAATAGTTGTTAGAAAATCGTATAATTAGTTGTAGTTTTATTTGAGCTTTTTCAAAATCTTATTGTAAAAAGCTTTTAATTCAGAAAACTCAAAATGCCTATATAATACAGCCAAATGCTTAGAGTTTTTAATATTGACAGCATATATTTGGGTTAATTGGCCAAACAAAATTAGTAACATTAAATAAGGTCAAACCATAACATAGAGCAACGCATATCAATTTAAATGAGGTTATCAACAAGATAATGCCCAACTCAGATACAATAACACAGGTTTGAGAGCCTCAGTTATTTTTTTTTTAATTGTGATGACTCACTTTCTGATAAGAACTAAAATAAAGTGACGACTATAGTATATACCACGGAATAGCATAAATATATTATATTACGTTGCTTTGCTCCAATTATTATTGAACCCTTAACATGTTAACATATAGAATACTCTTTGGGAAGCCCCAATCTAAGCCGGTTGTGCTACCTCCAAGTCACTTTCGACTAGTCTGCAGCGGCAAGCGACTTTAATCATGACTAATATTGAGGAGGATAAGCTTGACCTTGAATTGAACTATGCAAGCAGCAAAATAAGAAAAAGTAATCAAGAACAGCATTTAGTTTTGATTCAAAGAACGTCTGTATTCAATAAACCATTTGGAAGCTAATTACTGTATATTTCTCATAGATCGAATTTATGCCATCCATAAACAGTATAATCTGTGCATTTAAAACGCCAGTTACTAAATAATTAATTAAATAAGAAAAGTGAGGGTCCAAGTATCGATTCATGGGGCTCACCAAACGTTACCATGGCTGTGCTGGCCTTTTTGAGTTAATATTTTCTTTTTTGGCAACGGTAACAATAAAGCAAAAAAAATTGTTACTACTATACTAGTACTGGAGTGAGTTGTACTAAGAGGCTTATTCGAAAACAGTATAACCTGTGTATTTACACCTCACTAAGTATATAATCTATATAAAAGAAAACGTGTTGGTGCACGTACCCACTCTTGAGGTACACCAAATTTTACCTCTGAGGCTGCGAACAATGTTGATTTACCATTCTCTTATTTAGCAATTGCAAGAAAAAAAGAACAAACAACCATTTATAACTATAGTCTACTAAACTGTGTTGCTATATTGCAAAAAATGTAGAACCGAGTAACAATTTTTTACTAAATTTTCCAGTATTATATTACCAAGCTTTTTTACATTAATAGTGTCATTCGAAAATAGTCACACAATATAACCTGTGCGTTTAAAACCACTTTTGCTAAATAATTAATTCAATAAAAAGCATGTGGGTCCCAGTACAGAGCCCTGGGCCACACCAAATCTTATATCTGACGGTACTAAACCTTTTGAGTCACTATTCTCTTCTCTGGCAAAAGAAACGACGAAACAACAAACAATAATTGTGACCAAAACTATAATTTTGTCAACTGTTTTGTTAGGTTGCAAAATTTAGAATCAAAGAAGAATATTTTACTGAAATTTGCAATACTGCATTAGTAGTTTGTATCAAGTGAGTCAGTATTGGAGTGATTTGTACTCATTGAGTCATTCGCAAACAGTCAAACGGTATAAAATGTGCATTTAGGTAAAACCCCACTTTTTAAATCATTTGTATAGATGAATATCGTGTGGGTCCAAGTACCGATCCCTGGGGTACACCAAATTCTACTTCTTGCAGTGCTGACCCTTTTGAGTCACTATTCTCTTCTTTGACAAGCCTAAAAACGAAGGAACAAACACCAATTGTAACTAAAACTATAATTTAGTAAACTGTTTCGTTAGGTTAGAGAATTTCGAATCCAATAATATTTTACTGACATTTTCATTACTGTATCAGCAACCCTTCTTTAAAAGTGAGTCAGTACCAATGTGAGTTGTACTGATAGTGTCATTTGCAAATAGTCAAACGATACAGCCTATGCATTTAAAACCTCACATTAAATAATGTACGTGCATAAAAAACGTGCGGGTCCAAGTACCGACCCTTGGAATACACCAAAATTTCACCTCTGCGGTACTTACCCTTTTGAGTCACTATTCTCTTTTTTTGACAAGAGTAATAACGAAGCAACAAATAGCAATTGTGACCAAAACTATAATCAAGTGAACTGTTTTGTTAGGTTGAAAAATTTAGAATCAAAGAATAATATTTTACTGAAATTTGCAGTACTGTATCAGCAATCCTTCTTTAGAAGTGAGTCAGTACTAGTGTGAGTTGTATTGATAGTGTAATTCACAAATATCTAAACGATACAGCCTATGCATTTAAAACCCCACTTATTAAATAATGTACGTGCATAAAAAACGTGCGGGTTCAAGTACCGACCCTTGGGATACACCAAAATTTTACATCTGACTGTGATGACCCTTTTGAGTCACCATTCTCTTCTTTGACAAGCGAAAAAACGAAGCAACAAACACCAATTGTAACTAAAACTATAATTTAGTTAACTGTTTCGGTAGGTTAGAGAATGTAGAATCCACTAATATTTTACGAAATTGTCAGTACTGTACCACCAAGCCTTCTTTGCAAGCGAGTCAGAATTAGAGTAAGTTGTACTAATAGCGTCGTTCGGAAACAGTCCGATACAGCTTATGCATTTAAAAACCTCACTCATTAAATAATGTACGTACATAGAAAACGTGTGGGTCCAAGTACCGACCCTTGAGACACACCAAAATTTTACATCTGACGATGCTGACCCTTTTCAGTACGTTCTCTTCTTTAACAAGGCTAAGAACAAAGCAACACACAGAAACTAAAACAAAACTATAGTTTTGTTATGTTCAGAGCCGGAGGGGGGGGGGGCTAAGGGGGCTGCAGCCCCGGGCCTCCGAATTTCGGGGGCCTCAAAAAGATTCGAAGGTTATAATCTAGTGCGATTTCTAATCATTTAGAGCCCTTTGTACCCGTTGCATAAATGGGAATGGGGCCTCTAAAAAAATGTAGCCCTGGGCCTCACATATCCTTAATCCGGCTCTGGTTATGCTGCACAATTTGCAACCAAGTAATAACATAAAACTGAATTTTCCAGCACTGTATGTCAGTATTAGAGTAAGAGAAATATAATATAATTTTGCCTGTATTAATGCAGAAAAATAATATTATTATTCGCAATAATTGCAAATCATTTAATAAAATTTCAAATGCTTTTCAGCTTTTAATTGGAGCATATTGGCACATGAATCACTTTCCACCCGTCGAAGTGCGGCCACCAAGAGCAGCGGAAGCGCGCAATTCACCATTTCGCGAGCGATCCAATTCAGAATAATCGCGACTGCCATGTGCTTTTGCGGGTTTCTCATTATCGAAAAAACGCCGACGCCCGGAAGACCCGAAAGCTTCTCAAATCAGGACGAGCAGATCTGCGTTTTAGTGCTGGCGCCTGCGATGACGTCAACGGGGGCTAATAGAACAAATCATGCAACTGAAGCCAATTACGCATTAATATGTTATTTCCGATCTCCACTATCAGGCACGTTCCCTTCCTACACGCGCTCCTGATTTGCATGATTCAGCCTGCTCTTTGACACAAGATTTTCGTGGCGATGGGCTGCAAAATGCCGACTTCCTCGTTGGGTTTTTGCTCTAACGAAGGACGCAGATTTTCAAGGATGCAGGTACATCAAAACTGTCAAACTGGCGATGTGTATCGCCTGGACTTGTAGTTTCACGTAGTCAAGTAGTTTGTGTTCACATTTTTTAATGATGTCGGCAGAACAAGACCAGATCCTAATAGCCTAGTTGTGACGTAACTGTTTTTATTAGGGTTGCCAACCGTCCATTTCAAAGGACAGTCCTTTATTTCAAAATAAAGTCCTTCAATAAGGTGTCAAAGGACTGTAAATGTCCTTTAAAAAGAAACAATTTATCAGTACCTACCTTAAAAAAGCTAATATTCAAAATAAAAACATGTTCCAATTAAGGCTTAAATGTATTATTCCTTTTATATCTACGTTTCTAAAGAGTAAAACATTTGGAAATGCCAAAACGTTTACTGTTTAGGGTTGGAAATGGTTAAAAATCAATTAACTGAAAAGAGAGCATGTATTTTCTGGTTATGAAACTTGTAAAGTACTAAAAAGTCAAAATTTATCAGAAAGAGACACAGAAAATTTAAAAAATGTCTAAGCTTCCTAGACGTTTCAATAAATTACTTAAAGAAATGGTTTAAGTTTGATAATGATAATTGGTTCTTTCTTATATCCTGTTGATCCAGTTTATCGTTAGAAGAAAATAAATGTCCAGCATTTAATGATTTGGTTCAAATAATTGAAAGTCTCAATTTGCAAGAAAAACTAAAACTAAATATGGACTTATTGGTTGACGAATTAAAATTAACATTAAAACAATAATTTTGATGTCATTGTGAAGAATGAAAACTACCCGAAATATTTTTCAAGTGACAAATGGTATTTTATTTTACAAAAACTTGACTTTGGTCTAAGAAATTTATTTAAAATAGTTTCATTTTTTTGTGAACATTCCTGCCTCATCAGCATTTCCTGTGTGGTAAATTTGAAGTGGAGTGAAGAGAGGAATCGATGTGGAATTGATTTAATAAAAAATTAATTGTATTTGTTATGTTTTTTTCAGTTTTACTTCGTAGTGCAAAAAAAGGAAAAATATAAATTTAAAAAAGTTCACGGGTCCAAAAAATTGTTTTTATTTTTGTTCTGTAACCTGTTTTGTATCTACATATTAACTTCTACTAATGTGTTACGTATTATAATTATTATTATAAATCAAATCATGTTTCTACTTTTAAGTATGCACTCGACTAGAATAACTGTTTGGTTTTTTGTTTATGTTTTAGTTTTGTATTTGTTTTATTGTGTTTGTTAAACAGGACACACATAAGTTTATGCTTTTAATTTAATAAAAATAGAATAAATTTTCCTATATCTTATATTAGTATTATTTTGGTGAATGCACCAAAAAAATTTTTGATAGACCAAAAATTGGTTTTTTGGTGTGGCACCCAAACAAAGTTGCGCCTTCGGCGAATTGTCTGCAGCGCTGGTTTGTCCTTTGATTTGACATTCGAAAGTTGGCAACCCTAGTTTTTATTAATGCCCGTATACCGAGAACAGTTACCTAGTTATTCCCAAATATTTAGCTTAAGAAACCGATTTGGGTCCAGCATGTTATACCGGCCCTCAAATTACCTACTAATTTATATCAGAAGAGATAGTTTAGTACAAAAATTGCAGCAATATAAAGTAGCGATGTGGTGTTACCGTTTGTTAGGTTAGTTGTCGTCTATGTGCATTGTAAACAAACACCATTAACGAAATGAAAAAAAAATATGCGATGCAATTGTAAATAATCTACCCTTGTGTAAGCTAGTTTTGCTTCATTTGCATACGTGGGCTTTAAGAGTTGTGGTGGCATTGACTTAGACAGCAATAGTACACGTTTCGCTACCCGCACGCGTCGAGATAGCAGCCAGCTGCAGTTTTTGCACTTTGTACTTGATTCGTTAGCGAAACTTTTTTAATAAACTGTTTCACGTCTCCAAGTCTTCTAGTATGTATAAATTTCTATTGTTAAATATTTTCATTAGACAACTAAAAAGTTCAAGTAGTTTGAAGTTAATATATTAATGTGAAAAGTAGGGGAAGGTCCTAACATTAATAACCAATAAAATAGTTAAAATCTAACATACATAATAACATGTCATACGTTGTTTAATATATTTATCTTCATCGGTGTTGTTATAGATTATTAACCAAATTAATTTTAGTATCGTGAAGAGCTCATTACCTAATAGTAATATCTATCCATTAACACACTCTTTATATATAAAAAAGTACATTTAACCAGAATGTATTGATGAAGATAAAATATTGAACAATACACGTTTGCTTATGGCACCTAACGGACTCGTTTCATTGCCCCAAACTCGGCTCACCTCCTCGTTTTGTCTATCAAACTCGTACCGATAAGGTGCTCATAATCAAACTTGTATCGTTAATATCTATTACAGTTTTGTTTTCGAACGATACGCGTTGAAACTTCAAAGTATTAGAATTAAAAAATGTTGTCAGAAAAAATAGCAATTTTACAATAACAAGTAGATAAATCAACCGAGTTTAAGAAGAATTGCAATTTTCTTATTAATTACAAAATGAAAAGGAAATTTCTAATTTCCATAAAATTCATTCAGCCACTAAGCCATTAACGACTATTCTAACTGGAAAATACTGCCAAATTCGATAAAAAATGTACCTAGTACTCCATAATTTTTAAGAAAAAGAAATTCGGGTGTGTGCCCAGCGGCTAGACTGGTAGAAATGACCATGCTGTATAGTAGCGCAACACTTAGAACATATGAAGAACTGATGTATACTTTTAATATTAATGCAGTACTAGTTAATATTCCACTCGAATATATAATGAGAAGAAATAACACCGGAACGCCTTAGACAAAATGTTTCAAAAAGTGGGAGTGAAGCACAAATCAAATGACTTGAAATAAACAGTAGTAAGACAAAGAACATGAAACATACTAGAAGATTAAGTTTGGAAGTCTGGATAACTATATATACCTAGGAGTACAAGCATACCACTAAAATAGTGAGAAAGAAACTCAACTGAGAATGCAAGCAAGAAATCGAACATACTTCTGTTATAAAACTTGACTGAAAAGGAAAAAAGCTAGCAAGTATACCGAAATGAATATATATTTACATCACGATGATAGGAAAGAAGATGATCAAATAAGGATTTTAGCAAGAAGAATAATGAGAGTTGTATTAGGACCAAAGACAGTAGGGAAGAATGAGTACTACAAAGAACTAATGAATTAAAAATAAAAAACAATGCAAAGAGAATGTATCACTAAAATAATCAGACCCCAGCGAATAAGTAATTGCGGCGTAGAATAAGGACAATATAGTAGAAGCACCAACAGAATGAAACCCTTTGAGACTGATTACTTGGTAATTAGTCCAGTCAAATTGTCGAAAATATCTGGGTTTTTTTGAAAACAATACTACTGAAAAGTGAAAATGTATTTTTACAGAAAAAATCTGTAGAATTCAATGAACTACAAAGTAACAGCTGAATCAGTGGAGAAGTGATTCAAAATGGCGATCAAAGTAATGAAAAAACGATTTTTTGCATACAAAAATGCACAAAAGCAATTTAAAAATGTTAAAAATATATACGCTTATGTAGCTTAAAAAACAAATAAAGCAAGCTTTCGATAGTCAAAATAGATTAATTAGAAAAAAAGTTATAGCCAAAAAACAGCTAAAAATGGCCGATTCTTCAATTGTTCGTAACTTTAAAAACAAAACATATAACGTTGGAATGTTCAGAAAACATAATACTGGGTGAGCAAAAAACGTACGTCTTTGAGATTTGCAAAAATTTTGATTAGTTTTTGCATAAATAAATTTTTTCGAAAAAAATACATTTTCGCAAAAATGTATTTACTCAGGTTGCAGAAGTCCTACAGCAATCAACGTATGCTTTTTTTGTTTCTTAAGAGTTATACTACCACCCACATTATAAGCGCGAAGTTTCTTACACTTGCAAATATGTGCAAATTGAATTTTAAAAGTGACCTTTTTTTAAACGCACAAAATGTGGAATATTTTTGTCAATTTTCATTGTATTGAAATTACATAAGCACCATTCGATATCTGCCAATTTTCTCTGAATTTAAAAAAGCTGTACGACCCATAGAAGCCGAGGTACTTTTTTTTCAAAAAAATCGTTGCACATTCATTTATTAACATTAACGGCTGAAATTTTGCACACCTTTAGCTGAAGATTTCTAGTGTAATATACAAATTATTTCTTAATTATTGACTGTGTATTATTTATTGCGAACCGGTTTACATTAGGGGCCCAAAATGCATGTTCCGTTCAGAGCGGTACCGTGGCGAGTAGCGTCAAGCGTTATGGGGAGAAACTCCGAGTAGGACGCGCCACTCGCCGTTTACTCGGCCTGCACAATGTACTCAGAATATCCTTCCTTTTTTTAAATTTTAATAGTGATTCTAATAATTATTATAAGAATCATAATATCAATTCGAAGAATAATTATAGCAACTAATTATTTCATTTCTAAACCATCATTAAACTTGAAAAATATTTTTTATAAATAGGATTATAAGAAATATTTAAACAAATTATTTACAAGAAATTGTTACATAATATAAACATCTATAAAAGTACAAACCCTTGCGTATGAGATAACTATTACTGCAGTTTATTGCCCACCCAGACATAGAGGCTGACAAAAGACCAACCAAGTATTCTTTGACACACTGGGAGTGTGATATATAATTACACTAACAGGCAGTCTTATAAAGACCACTAATCTGAAGTTAAGTGTATTTTGTTGTTAAAATAAAAAAAGTGCATTTAAATTCGTAGCAAGTTGACATCTATCTAATGGTGCTGATGTTATTTCGGTACAATTAAAATTGACAAAAATATTCAACATTTTGTGCCCGTAAAAAAGGTCAATCTTCAAATTGAATTTTCACATATTTGGAAGTACAAACAAAATCGCGCTCATATTGTGTGTGGTAGTATAACTATCAAGGAAAGAAATAAGCTTACGCTGATTGTTGTAGGACTTCTGCAACCTGAGTAAATAAATTTCTGCGAAAACGTATTTGTTTCTAAAAAAATGATTTATGCAAAAACTAATCAACATTTTTGCAAATTTCAAAAACGTACGTTTTCTGATCACTCAGTACTATGTTTTCTGAAAATTGCAACATTATATAAGTTTTATTTTTAATGTTACGAATAATTAAAGAATCGGTCATTTTTAGCGGTTTTTTGGCGATAACTTTTTTTCTAATTACTCGATTTTGACTATCGAAAGCTTGTTTTATTTTTTTTAAACCGTTTTTTCATTACTTTGACCGCCATTTTGAATCACTTCTCCACTTATTCAGCTGTTACTTTGGAGTTCATTAAATTCTATGAATTTTTTTCTATAAAACTACATTTTCACTTTTCAGGTGGTGTTTTTGTCAAGTAAATATCTAATTTGACTGGACTAAATAGTGTTTTAAAACAAACAGTAACGGACAGAAATTCTAATGAAAAGGAGAAATTATGGACCCCAGGAAGCCCTCATAAATTGTTAACGGCTATTTTGACGTTAGCCTCGATTTTTGCTTTATTTACTAATATTAGCTCTAATGCTCTACCTCACCTTAGCCGAAGCTACTTAGTGGTTATACGGATTTACAAGGATATAGATGATTTTAACTGCCACTGCGATTCGACTGGATTCTCGCAGCATCTCTTCTCGGGTTGTGCGGGTCTCTTGGGTTTTGTAAGCGTCTTCTAAAATAGTTATGTTGTTTAACTAACCCTGGCAGCTCAATGTTTACCTGTAAGATTTAGTTCATTTTGGCATATTGGTTGATAACTGACATCCGAGTGCACAAGGCGGTGTATTATACCACTTGGGTGAATTTATTTTACAGTTTATTTCCGACATTAAGCGCCAGCGTGGCTCGGTGGTTAGAGCATTGGACTGCGGCGCGGAAAACTGGAGTTCAAATCCCAGATCGATGCCTGGCGGGCGGCCTACCCAGTCGCTTTAAATAATTGGGAACCTGCGTTCGAAGGAATAAGGGGTAATAATGCGGTTGTCTAATGCGTGATGCTCACTACATCACCACGTGTCATGAATTTGACACACGTCAGCCGGGTGTGATAGCGAGGATACAGAAGCTCTGCTCTTCCGCCTTGCAGGCCAAGCTCCTTCATGGAGTGTCAGTGTCTCATTATTATTATATTATTATATTTTCGACATTACATTATCTGGCGTATCTAGTCGAATCTGTGCCTGATATCTCGTTTAATCTTCACTTTACAGACGTGTTCTGTGGAGGTTTGGCGTGTTGCATAACCTGCTTCTCGAAGTTGTGCATTTGGATGCCGTGAACGTTGGCACCTGACCGGTTTTGTTTTGGTTTCTAAGTAAACCGGGTCTAGTTAAAGAAATCATTTGTAATCTTTATGGACAAGTATCTTTCCTTTAAAAAATAATTTTGAATATTGAATTGTTGAGGTTTTCCTTTAGTTTTCACAAAAATCGTTAGTTAGTGCTGGATGTAGATGGAAACTGTAGTTTTTGGTGAGTCAGGCGGTGAAAGTATGTTCTGTCACTTTGATTTACGCCTTTTTAATCCCATTCTAGATGCTTTTCGATAAGTCAAAACCTCCGCTAGAGATTGAAGCATTAAGCCGATTTACAACAAACTAAAGAAAGTGTTCTGAGTGGACCCGCGTCTGGATACTATTTGTGTTATAATGTTACAGGGTTGTTAATGTGGCTTGTAATATGTCCGAAATGAATTATTTGAAATGTTATTCGTATGTAAAATTTTGTTATTCATATATTGAGCTGATAGATTCTAAATGTGTATTTCAGAATAAAGCTGTTACAGGGAAGTTTCTAGTTAAGATATCGGCTCTTTGGACTTTACCGTCTTAGGACGCTAAATTCTATAGAGACTCCATAAATTAGTTTGAGAACTTATAATATTGAGATTTTCTTGTTTATCTGCGTAACTTTATTTTATGTCTTGTTATTGTTATAATGGGTTAGAGCTTATCAAAGACCATGAGTCTAATAAGAGTATTTTTGATATAACCCCTTCAATGTAAATTGCGAGTACCATATCTTTTAACTTCAATAAACGAGTTACTTAAGAAGCCGGTATTTAGTTTTGATCATTTTAGTGTTAACCAACTCTGCCGAGTAGCTTAATCGACCCGTTAAACGCTAAACGACCCAAAAACATGTAATCAGCAATATTTTACAATTTGCATTTGTTCATGGTTGTGTAAGTCACTATGTACTATCAAAAGATTGACTATTTTTAACAATACATTTCGAAAGGATTATCATGTTCTGCTCTGTGATTGCGTCGCGAATATTCCAGATAATCCAGTGGCCTCTGCGAAGGGAAATATTTAATCACTCCGGCTCGCCGGAACTTTTCCTGACAAATTTCAAATCTTTCTAAAACTTTTTTACTGTTTTACGAACTTGATTTCGCTCTTGTTCGGAGCACAGCAGGAGTTCGATCGTAATTATGATTTGGTGTCAGGTGATACGAGACGTCCCCCGGGAGATGAAGCACTAAAGCAGCGCAGTCGATATTGGATTTATTACTGAGAGATTTCTGGGGCTCGTTCGTCTACTAAAAGATTCAACTTTCGGAAATATATCGCCTTAACTCAGATGCTTTGCGTTAAATATTTATGGCGTTATCGAACTTTGACTACTTTCGGACTATGTATCGATTATACATTATGATGGAACAACAATAAACAACATAAATCCAGAGGGTCCGCGCTTGTTGCAGCGAACTGCGGTCCAGCGGTCCAGCAGCAAATGCTAGGTTAGGTTTAATCGTATGCAAATCACTGCAGCTAATTGGGCTCGGATGCCGTAATTTGGTATTCGAATCGAATTGGTCCAAGGGCTCTGCCCGGCAGTGGCGAGCGACGCCTAATTGGAATAATTAAGATTTCATTTACGATTCTTATTAATATTAAATGAAACTAGAAAAACACAATAGGAAAATTGATACAAATGGGTCTGTCGGCGGAACTTCTGAGCCGTTTAATGGGTATAACAAATTTTGCCGTCAAAGGATTTATTTAGTCAGCTGTATTTTGGACAATTAAGAATGTTACTCAGCTCCTCTTGATTGCGCCAGTGCTTCGTCATAAATTGGGCTTAACTTCTGAACCGAGTGCAGTCAGTAAGTCGCACACTCGCACCTAACCCTTCTGAAGTGCACAAGTTCAGCCCCATATTCATCAACAACAAGCACTTACATGCACAATGTACATCCTAAATTGACAAAGAAGTGTGTCACTCTGTACATGATTTACTGCGAATATTGAGTACAAACCGCTGAAAAATATAATGTGAGGCTAAATATACGGATAACAGCCGCTGATAACTTAATAATTAATTAGCTACATTGCTACTATACTAAATCCACTCGAAACTAACGAATCTGGCATTATACACCTTTATAACTCGTTTAAACACCACGTCAACTAAACGCCCATTTGCTAGAAAGGGACATAACTACTACATCTTACCTTTTGAAAATTAAATCCGGTACACAACACTTGGCTGATTAGCGTTTCTGTTTCTTTAACTAAATGTGAAATGTGTTCAAGCACGGCTTTAGCTGTGTTTTGGGACGATCAGAGGTATAAAAAACAGGTTCGGCTTCAGTTTAAGTATAAACATTTACGAGAATTGAGAAAAGTTGCCATAAGGCACTTAATATACGGGATATATGAAAGCAAGGAGCATGTAAAATTAACATTAGTATATAATTTAAACGGTGTAGTACCGCAGGTCTTCGCAAAACTCAGATACGACGTATATTATTGCCGGATTTTTACCTAATACAGCATTTTCGCAAAAACATTGCCGTAAGAACTAATAGTAGCTTTAGTTAATCACAGCCCATTGTGTTTGTCTACATGACTATAAATGGAAAACTGTCTTTCTTAGCACAAAATATTTTTATATATCAAAAAACCGCTTACAACTTCAGTAATTGTTTGGGGAGGTATTTTAAAATCTGAACCGAATGTTGATCAACTCCGTGCTTGTAGAATTTGACTTAGGTTGGTAAAGATTCTAAATTCATAATTTTGGTTTAAAAGAGGGTTTTTGTTGCAATATTGTGTAAATTGCAGTAAATTTTGAATGAGTTTTTATAAATTTTACAGTTAAGTTGCATGGAATCTAAAGAAAACTATTAGCAAAATCATAGCAATTTTCACCTTTTTTACGTTTTTATAGTAAACTTCGGTCGGAATAAGTTTCAGCAAATTTCCAACCAAATGTTATAATATTTTCACTAAAATTTCAGTGAATTTGCAACAAATTTTGTCAGAATTTAGAGTCGCTATTAAGCAAATTTCCTTACTTGTCAATCAATTTTTAAGAAATTTACAGCAAACTTTTAGAAAATTCGCGGCAATTGTTTACAGCAAAATTTGCAATTTATTTTTGGTGTACAATAACATCATTGCATTAAACATTTCAGCATATTTAGTTTTTATTAAAATTGTTTGAAATTTCTAACAACTTTAATTACTAATTTCTAGTAATTTTTGTTAAAACGGTTTGGATTAAGCTTTCACCAAATTTTTAGCAAAGATAAGCCTCGGTATTTTTCTAGCGGAATTGCAAGGAATTTTTGCAGAATTTAAAATAACTATTCAGTTAAATTTGTTTGCTTCTTAATAAGTTTTTAGCAACTTACAACTTAAAAAAATCATGGAAATTGTTTAGAACAAAATCTGCAATTAATTTTTAGTAAACATTCGACAAGTCTGCAACAAAGTGTAAACCAATTTAGAATTTTTTTTGGACTAAAATATAGTGTAAATTTTTAATTAATTTTTTTTTATTTCAAATCAGATTTTGACAAATTTCTAGCAATTTTTATTAGAGTAAGTTTGCAATAAGGTTTTAGCAAAATTAGACTCTTTTTCATATTTCTCACTAAAATCTCAACAAAAATGCAACACATTTTCATAGAGCTAGAACTATTCACTCAAAATTTAACAAACTCTTATTAAAGTAAAAAAAAATCCCAAATACAATGAATTTTTAAAACCAAATTGCATTAAATGTCAACAATAATAGCAATATTTCTTAAATTAATAGCAAATGTAAACGCTCCAGTAAAGTATTAGCAAACTTGTAATATATTTTTAAAATTTTGCAATACTTTTACAAGGAATATTAATCAAAGCACCAATAGAGCTTTAACTACTTTAATTTTCAAGGAATTTTCATTAAATTACGGAAAATTCAGAACAAACTTTTAGAAAATGTACAATAATAGTTTGGCAATATTTGCAATTAAGTTCTAGCAAGCAAATTTACAATAAATTGCAAACAAATTTATTACAGCAACTGCTTAGCATTAAATATTTAAGCATGTTTATGAGTGCGTTTTTTACAAAATTGGTTTCTGAGAAATTTCTACTGAATTATTATTGGGATAATTTTACAAATTCAGCTATTTTTCAGGAAATTTTTGATATTTTCACATATAATCTCATAAGAGCATTAACTCTTTTGAGTGCGTTCCAACAAAGTCGTATTAATTTGCCCGAGCCGGATATGAATTAATGCTCGAATGCAGATTCAGTAAGAAAATTGTAACGACACAAACCCTCACAGTTAGGTTGGTTTACCTACAAAACATTTCCAAGAAATTTTGTTGTTGTTTTGGTTACGGCTTGTGAACTAATTTTTCTATTGGTCATTAATGAGTATCTTACGATTTTCCTATAAAATTTTAACAAAGTTACAACAAATTACTTTCAAATTTCAAATAACTATTTAGATAAATTTGTTTAATCTTTATTGAATAGACAAAGTACCTATTCTTACCAAAAGCTCCAAGGGGTTTACAATATGTTTTTATGGCGTACCTAGTTATTGTATTAAATGTTCAATAAGTATGTAGCAGCATTTTCTTAAATTTTCAATAAATCTTTAGAATTTTATAGCGAATTTGAATCAAGGCACCAATAGTTTTCAACTTTTTTCATTTGTAGAGAATTTTTGCAAAAATTTGCAGCAATTGTGTAGCAAAATTTGCAGTTTTAACTTTAATAGGGCAATTGTAAACAACTTTACAACTTTTTAGTATTAAACTTCAGCGAATTTTCAATATTTTTTTGCCAACGGTTTTAAAAAGTTTGAGGTAAATTTATCAAATACTCAGTAAGTAAATAGCAACATTTTACATTATCAGTAAATTTTTAGAAAACACGCAATAACTTTTGAGCAAATGTAATATGTCTAGCAAATTATAAGCAGGTTTCCAATGCATTCACAATATGTTTTCAAAAAGCTTCAATCATTTTGTAAGACATTTTATTCGAGACACCTGTAGTTTTTAGCTTTACTAATTTTAGGGAATGTTTACTCATTCTTTGGAAATTTACAGAAAATGTACAATAATTTGCAATTAAGTTTCATTAAACTTTAAGTGAGCCTGCAATACAAATTGAGTGCAACTCTTTTGCATTAAACACTTCAATATATTTCTGTTCTTTTTTTAATTGCTTGTAATTTACAGCTCATTTTTGGCAAATTTACTTATAGCCAATCCACTAAATTGTTGACCAATTCGCAAAAAGATTTCAAAAATTGTACAGCAGCAATCTATCTAAAGCAGTTGGTTTTTCCATGAGCTTGAATCAAGTCTGTGGCAAATGTACAGTTTACTGTTTAATCAAGTATTAACGGAATTTTCAGCAGTTTTGACCAAAATTGCATTAAGATTGTCAGTAAATTTGGAATAAAATCAAAATTATAGCCACATTGTGGCAACTTTCTTCCACTTTTTCAATAGGTAATGTAGGTAATGGACATTTTAATAACTGCAGCAAATGGACAGTAAACCCTGAGGATATTTTCAGCAGATTTTCAGTAACTGCGCAACTCATACTTTTGATAAAAACCAACTCGAAAAAGTTTTTGCTTTGATATAATAAAAATCTAGCCACCAGTTTATTTGAATTAAATCAAAATAAGGAATAATTATTCGATTTACATCTGGTAAAAATAGGAAGAAAACTAAACTTTCAAAAACGATTTATGTTCACGGCACTTAATGCTTTCACTCCAGTCCAGTAAAGGCTATCAACAAGAAAAATAATCCACATCAGCATATGAATAGGCGGAAGATAAATGCAACTTTAAGGAAATTCGAGAGCTAAATTTGATCTCTATCGATAGATATATTGTAATAAAAAGTTACCAGTTAGCAAAAATGCTAATATATCTAATTATTATTTATACAGGGTGTCCCAGAACGAGCGAAACAACACTATAACGCAGTTATTATCTAACATATAAAAATCCATCTTTTGCATAACGAAAACAATTAAAAATTGTAGAAAACATCTACAAAATGACACATTTATACAAAATTCGTGACTTATTCATTAGTGTCAATTTCGCAGAGGCTTCGGTAGACAAGCTTTTTTTCGAAAAGTGACGCTGGTGAATCAGCGGTTCCAACTTCTTAACTTCACATTAATTACGGGATGCAAGCATCTGTCGAAGGGTTCAGAAAAGAAGTCGACATAATTACTTCATGACGCAAGCGAATAAAAGTTAAATCTTAATTTCTTGTATCAGTGTCTGCTTTTTCTGGTATCACTATCCGGGAACAATGACTTAATGTACAGCATGTGCATCCTTCGAGCACAGATCATTTACTTTCGCTCCACTTTAATGCCCGTGTAACTTACACCACGCACATATGCGCATTCGTTGACCCGAAGTGTAAAAAGCCGAAAAAATGTCACTGTACATCCGACATGTGGTAGACACTCAGATTTATTTTTAATTATTCTTCTCATAAGGAATTCCTTTTTTCTACGCGGCCCCGTTTCCTCGATGCACGTTCGACTGCAATGACTATATTAACTTCTGTGTAATTAATTCGTCACAGAGCGGGCGGTGCTTGGTTGCCTTTACTTGGGATTTATTAAATTTGTCCCAACGTTATTGGTTTCAAAGAGCAAATCCCACTATTTTTAAAATCAACTTATTTACTTGGAAAACCATTACATTTTTTTATTCAATTAGGGCATTGTTCTTCCTGTAGATTTCTTTTCTCCAAGTTCTTCTAGATCTAGATCTTCTCTTTCTTATTTCCTGTGATATATATCTCATTGCAGCATTTGGTAGTCTTCTTTCTGCTATTCACTTCACATGTCTGTACCAGTAAATTTTTTGTTTGTTTATATAATCGCAACTAATATTATAAACATCATAGAGAGAAAACAGTTGTACGGTCATCTCAGAAGAATGACTGATAATAGATGGCCCGAAAGATTATGGGAATGGATTCATCCAGAGAAACGGAAAAGGGGAAGACCTAGAAATCACATTCATCATTTTCAAGTCCTTGTAGTCCTGGTTTGACTTCTAGTTACACGACAACACGACGGACTGTCAACTTGATGTACAGCTCACTAAATAGGTTGTTTATCAATTACTGTGGCAACAATGTGATTTCGTCGAAACGTCGTCCAACCCCAAACGCCATTCAAAATGTTCTTCAATCAGTTGAAGAAATCTTCGAATTTATTAAGCGGTATGACACCCTGAAATGTTTACCTTTAATACATATCAGCCGCGAAAACCTTCGTAACCGTGTGAAGACCCACAGAAGCGAGAAACAAAAGAAGGCAGAAAAGGAGATGTTGGGATGAGATGATAGAGGACTTGAGGAAGATAGAGATACAAAACTGGAAAAGGAAAGCAGTCAACGGAAATAAATATAGAGGGCTGCCAAATAAAGCAACAACACATAGATAACTATAAAGAAGACAAAAGGTAGAAGATATGGGGCAAATCCACCCCAATAAATTGATTGTGAGAGCTCCAAACGTGAAGGAGTTCAGAATAAAAAGTATTAGAAACCTCTTAATATTATTATGATGCTTATATCATCTAATATGTTCTTTGGTACTTCCATCGTACCCATAATTCATTCATTTGATATTCGTTCTCTTCTTGATACTCGACACGATTTGCATAATCATTCTGGTATCGTCTTCAATCACGATCCGTGCTTCAGCCCCGTATGGTGTTATACTTTTTATTATTACGTTTTAGATTAATCTGCGTTTCTTAATAATTCTCTTCATATAGCTCTTCGGCCTTATTTTATTCGTTTCCTTATTTCCACAGAATGTCTGTTTTCTTTGTCTATTTGTATTTGTAAGTATTTTTGTTTATCACACCTCCCAACACTTTCGTTGTTTTTTAGTTCGAAATCTGTTGCTTTACCACACGCAGGGATATTTGATTTTGGCTATGCTCATAGATAATCCCCATTCCACATATTCTTTCCTAATCTGTCTTCTTATATATGCCACCACATCTTTACCTTAGGAAATGAGGGCATGGTAGTTTGGAAACTGCGTCTTTTTCTTCTTCTATGACGTCCCTTCAAATTTCATAAAATCGAATAAGAGTGGATATTACTGTTATACCTCGATAGTTTTCACGTTTCTGCTGATCTCCCTTATTATGTATGGATGACATAAACTCTATTTTCCATTCTTTTGGAAGAATTTTTCAAGTTACGTACATATTAAATAGTTGTGTAGGCCACGATCCCTCCCGATCAGCTTCTTTATCTTCTTCTTACTGTAGGATAAGAGCTTATTAAACTGCACAATGTGTAGTTCTATAATCCCTTTTACGCTGCGGCGTGGATAGCTGTTCAGCCTAACCCATTAAATTTAGCATGCTCTTCTACAGGGGTCACAAACATTAAGAGTTTTTGTATACTGGCCAGAGAGCGTTATATGAAACCACTGTCCGAGCGTGAGGTTCGAACTCACTGCCTGCCGATTGCAAGCTCGAGTACTTCACCTCTCGGCTACACAATCATCTGCTTCTTTTTGGATTTTGTATAATTTTTTTATTGCATGTTGTACCCGTTCTACTTCCAAATTTATTGGTTGTCCTGCTATGTGTATATCCATTAATTATGCTTCAAACTGTCACACTGTCAAAAAATATTTACAATATTCTTTTTCGACGGCTGACATCGAAAATAGATTTTTGTAACTGTTATTTGACAACAGATAGTTGACATTCACTGATGAGCGAGCGTTTTCAGTATTTTGCCGCTCGCCGAGCGTTAAGGGTTTCCGCGTAGCAAAATAGCCAGAATGTTTCTTTGACAACGCTTTTCATTTGTTTTAATAATCGCGTCACATGTCGCAGACTACGCGAATAATTTTAAATTTATTGTCAATTGATATTTTTAATACTATGAAATCGTACGATTAATTTCGCCTTAATAATATGGTTAGTCACCGAAAAAATAGCATGTGTATTTCGAGCTAAAGGTGCTCTTGCCGCTTTTGCATAATTGCTGGTTTTGGCTATGCGCAAGCGGCAAGAATGCACTTCCAGCTCTTAACATACCTACAATATACTATTCTACCTCTTCAATCACATTTCCAGGCTTCTGAATGCCATCTTCCTCCAATATACATTTCAATCTCTCTATATCTTTGGCTTCAATGTATTCTTTCTCTTCAAATACGGATCTCACTATTCTTCTGTTTTCGACATATTTTTATATCTTTTCGCATGTACCATTGTGTCTAAATTCATTAATACAGGCGCAGATGAATTAATTGTAAGTATGTCAGATAACCTAAGACACTGATTTTGCTTAAAGTTTTATGGTCGCACTGTATATATTGCTATGAACACATTTTAGTAGCCTCATATTTCAAAAAATCATTACTTATTAGTAATTAATAACTTAACCAACATAAACAGATATTTATTATAAGAATATCCAGTAAATGTAATAATTTTAAATTTCAGATTTGTTAGCTTAAGCCTTGAAAATAATTGATTTAATGACGTTTTTAGAATAGAATCTTTGTTTAAAAACAAATTAAAGTCAAAGCAGGTTTGACATTTCATACAACAAAAACATAAACTGTAAACAAAACAATTGGGGTGGCTTCTTCAAGAGGTTTGGTTGTGTTTAGCTTAGCTGCCCGCAAATAAGTTATTTTGTATGTGCTGTTAAATACCCAAGTTAACGAAAAGTAGTGATTTATTGAGAGATTGTGCCCTGGGCTAATTGTGGAAATTTTCCCTTGCATTAGGCTTCCGCACAGGTAAACACGAGGCGTAGATTTGGTCCAGTAGAAGCCATGGTATTTGGATGTTATTTTACGGAGGTCCAGCCAGCTTTAAAAATTCGTGTACAAGCAAGCAGTGTACAAGTTTATAAACAAGCAGTGTACATGTGGTGCAGCGGAGCCCTACATCAAGGCCCCCAGCTTCAGTGAAAGCGATTCGGAAGGCCTTCGAGAGGGGCAGCCGATTACCAGGTGGGTCTGAGCGCAGATTTGTGCCTTGCTAACTGCAAGCCGGCAACAACGGCTTGTCCAGAGCATCGTGGGAGGTCCAGCTCGGGGCAGGTGGTCCTAGATTCATCGCAGAAGCCTTCAAAAGATCAGATTTTCCGCCTAAAAGTGATAGTTTGTGACTGTGCATCGATTGGTATCCCTTGGAGCGTCATTTCCGGTCTTGGCGTCGGTGGAAGTGTTTTATTTTATGACGCGGAATACTTACCTTCGATTATTATCGCATATCAACAGCGTTAATTGAGTGGTCACCAAGCATTTAATTAAAATCAGGAGCCCGTTTATTTACTTGCTAGGCTAGGAAACCATCTTGAATTTTGGTAGATCCCATCAGTTAGAAATACCACACTTGTTTATTCCTATTAGTTAAAGCGCGGCATACAGAATGCTTACAATTAAATGTTTAATAATACTGTATATAATTGATAATAGCAAATTAGTAGTTTAATTTTTTTATGTAGCAACCTAATCCTAAGATAGAGTAATTTAATTATAAATAAAGAAGAAGTAGAATAAAAACGTTAGCCGGGCACGTTACAATAGTGGACATAATTAGGGCCGTTTTAAATTCATTAAACCAATAAGGGGCCACTGATATCAATCATCACAATATATTAGCTACGGATACGGTAATTTAATTAAATATCAGCTTAATTTCAATAGGTTTTGCAGATGTATTTGCTGTTATATATCGGTTCTGGGAAAGTAAAACCACTATTATGCTCAATATTTGTTATAAAAGTGGCTTTATAGATTCATCTCTTACCACAAACAAGATGGCGTTGACAAGTTACCTCTTATCACACTTCCACATCGAACCCCAAGGTCGTAAAGTAAAATGGGACTTGCAAGTTTAGAAAATTAATAAAAAGTTGTGCTCAGAGCGCTTATCGAGCCTGGAATTTATAACTTTCGTTTTTACACCCTTGTAAAATCCGTTGTGAAATAAGGAATTTGGAAAAATATGGCGACTTTGATCAAGTGTTTGCGCAGTAAGAGCGGTATTATAAAGGTACTTCTCGATTGGGCGTTATTCCGATATCAATCCGGATTTGTTCCTCAAACAATGGCCAGATGTTGCTCATATGTACAATACAATATTTATTGGTACATAAACTGAAGCCACCATACAGTGTTATGAATAAATGGCACGTAATCAATGCATTTTTTTGGTTTTAAAAATAACTAAATTGTTTCACTTTTCTATTTTGGTAATATGATAACATTTACTTATGGTACTTCACTAATTTATCCGTTAAAGCTCTGTTTATGTTCTTAAAAAACCTCATCAAAAGACTCTACGTCGATTAAACTTCGGAACTTCAACTATGAAGCCTCGGTGCAATTAATTTGTATTTTAATTAAAGTTTTTTTTAGCAACAATAAATTTCTCTGAATTGTTTCAGCCTGTGTTGTTCAGACTAGTTGTAATTATTCAAATTAGTTTAAGTAGGCGGAGGGCTTAAAGACAACGAAATAGCTTTCCTTAATTCAAATTCGGCATAATATCATTATCTCTGACATTTTCGTCAAAAACAATCAGTGAAAACTCTTCTTCGGCATAAACCTTATAAAAATGAGTTGATGCAACGTTGCAAACAGCCATTTTGGAGTAGTAGCCAAGAAAAACTAATTACTTTTTCGTCATTTTCAATTATTGCCGTCCGGTGCATCCTGGCGGTTAACTTCAAAGGGAATTTGCTGTAACTATGAAATCGACAGCACAACTATGCGCGACTTTGCTCTTTGTTTTGATTTTTAATTTTAGTATTGTGCAGGTGGGACGAATTCCTATGAACTAGGTATTAGGTAGCTAGGAACTCAAGTAGATATAAATATAATAAATTACCCACAAACAAATCAATGCTAAACATATTAAAAAAAATAATTCGCAAAGTGTCTTTTCAGTGTTTTAATATATAAATACTTATTTTGGCACATTTACGATTATAAATCCTTTAATGAGAAACTATACGTAATTTTGTCATTGTGGTGTCTTTATTTACTATCCTTAGTATACTACTGCTATTAGCAACGGAAATATAACAAACTATTTAGGTTTTAAGACGTTACTATAAGCAGAGTGTCTCTCCAGTAGTTCTAGTGAGGTGACTTTTCATGCAGAATACTATTGAAAGCTGTACGTTTTTGTTTTAGACGAATAGTTATCACAAAATAAACGACAGAAAATTTTAGAGACTACTGGAGTGTTAAAATAAGTCCGGGTAAATATCGGGCGTTTGCGATTTGCTTTAAAACCAATTTCTAATTTCAAAAATAGTTTGCTAGAATATATCTTAGAGGTCAGGTGATCCTTCCTTTGAATAATTTAAAAAAATTAGACAGTAAACAACTATAAAAAATGGTTACTAGCAACAAACCTCAAATAACACGGCGAAGCAAAATAATAAAATTCAAAGTCACTTCTTTGTAAGTGTACTATGCAATATAGGACAATGTTGGCAGTTCTTAACTTTTTGTCTAATTTTGAACAATGTTTTTTTCGGAAGACAAATTTAAGTGATGCATTTCGCTCATCTGCTACCGGGCAGTTTAAAGGGTTTCCATTATTTAAAAAAAAATAGATGGATTTCCATATGTTATTGTTTATTCTTTATGTTATTTGCTAAATATAATATATTACAGCTAATAAAGCATTACAAGAATCACATTGGAAGAACTAAAAAGAAGTTGGTCTAACCCGCCTCTTAAATTTAAGTTGGCTGGCGTTTACGTATCTACTTGCAACTTTGACGATTTCAATTGTTTTTAAATATGTAAAGGAGTTGGGAGAAGTGGAGTTAATTCATGGCCATACGTCACACACGTTTTCTGTACTTTAGTTAAATAGGAAAAAATAAAAAAGAATAGTCAAAATTTGTCGTAAATTTAGTTCGCGCCCCTTAGTCAAAATTGGCAGTAAATTTTAAGATTCCATACCTTTCACGGAATTACTTTCGGCTATAGCTTGAACAATTTTTACAACAGTTACGACAAGTAGAAGCCATTCATAGCTATACGTGACAAAATCCCTGTAGTTTGATTAGATTAAAAGAACAAGAGAAATTAGTCAAAGATTGCCGTGAAATTATGTTAGTGCACCTATTTTTCAATAGTTTTCGACTTTGATTTTCAGAAATATGGCGTACCTATGCATTGTTGGTTGTTTATGGATAATCTTAAATCGTTTCAGTTTAACTGTATTTCAGTAAATACAACCAAATCCAAAATTGAATTGCTGTGGACATAAATTCCCTTGTTTTTATTTCCAATGATTTTTCACTTCAACTTCGATAAGTTGAATTGAAGTATATGAAGTCTTATATTACGACAAGGTCGACCAAGTTCATGGTAATACGTGACAAGCTCCTGTGCTCGGATTAAATATGAAGAAATAAATAAAAATTAGTCAAAATTTGCGGTGAATTTAAGATTCCATGACTTCTTGCAATTGCTTTCGGCTTTAATTTTGAAAGCAAAGCTTATTCATAGAGAACTTTTTTTTTTTGAAATTTTGGTGTATTTAACCAAAAACAAAAAATCCAAAAAGAAGTTGATCCAACACGAATGGGAATTTAAGTTGGATTTTCTTTACTGGCAATTGTTTTGAATCGTTTCAATTTTTGTTGAATACACGAGTAAGTTGTGACAGCTGAAGCTTATTCATGTCCACGAGTCACAAATTATTAGTACTTTAGTTAAATAGAAAGAAATAATCAAAAAATTAGTCAAAGTTTGCCATGAATTTAAGTTCGAGAACGAGGACGAGAGTCATCTACTTCTCTGTGTCGCTCTCGATTTACTCTCGTTCTCGTTAATCGCTGAAGTACACAGAACCCCTAAAATTGCTGTATTGCAATGCAGCCCAAGTCGAAAAATCTCTACTAAAGGTATTTACACGGAACTCCATTCGCGAGAATTACAACAATTTGCAAATAAAAAAAAATGCAGCCGCTAGCATTCGAACTCGGGGCTCTCAGGCTCCCTCTTCCAAGTTCAGACAGGCCCAATTTGCTTACTACGCCGATTTCACTACTAGATCACCCTAGGAGGGAGGTTGGGTTGCTTCTGTCTTTATATAAGGAACCCGTGATAGCTGCATACTTCGATCCATTTTCGATATTTACCCTATGTCTATTATTACTTTTTTCGGGTTCTGCGTTTTATTTTTTAAGGTGCTTACACTGTACCTATATATTTAAAGGGAAGATAAACATCTAATCCACATGCAAAATATGGTCTTCCCCCAACAAGTAGTTTTTGAGCTATACCGTCAACAGACGAACAGGCAAACCGACAGACAGACAGACGTAACTGAGAAAACATGTTTTTCGTCTTCTTGGCACCCTGCAACGTGAAGATTTAAAGAAATCTCGGAAGGTGATTTTTTTACGATTACAATACTTCCTTCATCTTTTAGACGAATGAAGTAAAAATTCAAATTTCAAACTATTCGATAGTGGATGGGAGCATATGGCTACAATTTATAAATATCTGAGATCTTTTAAACAATGTCCACAGATTTTATGTGGGCATCACTAGGTGACTATTCCTCTTGTAATCGTAGTATTTAATACGCTTGGACCGAATTGACAATTAGTATAAGAACAGAACTTTAGAAACAAAGGGGTAAGTAGAAGAAGTTATATTATCAGCTTACTTGGCAGGGAAAAAATATTAATGAAAATGATAATATGAGCAATGACATTTTTATATAATTATGATATTAAATCCACGTCAGAAAATTGGAAACATTTAATTTGGCGACTTGGAGAAAACAAATGACGAATATTTGTTTTCCATGTTTGAAAATATTTCCAAAACCAAATATTATTAAGTACCTGCTGAAGACAATAGAACAGAATTTGCTGGACAAGAACATGATACGTTAAATAAGAAAACCCACCACGATGATGATCTGGATTTCATTTGATGAAGAAGCTTCGCAAAAAACACTGAAAATTGGAAATTGGAAATATTTAGAACTGAATGAAAATTACCAAAAACTCAAGAGTATTTTGGCATACTTGTAAAAATGCAGCGATAAGTACTTAACCGAATTTGACAAAAATAGCGAGCGACTTTCTTGCAAGAAATGCTACTTCGTCCACCCGTTCTCGGTGCGAGAACAAGAGCGGGAGTGAGAAAACTCTCGTTTATCAGGAAACACTACTTAGTTAAATAGGAAGAAATAAAAAGGAAGTTGGCAAAGTTGGAGTGCCTTGTTTGCAATTCTTTTCGGCTTTAATTTTGAAAATATCCTGTATTTTCAAATATATTGGTTAAGGCATATCAATCCTTTTTTTCAATTTCTCTGTACCTATTTAAATAGATACAATCCAAGAATAAGTTAGTCCAATTCGGCCGTGAATTTAAGTTCGTTTTTCATTATTATCAATTGTTTGGCACTTCAACTTCGGTTAGCTCAATTGTTTTTAAATCTATGAGCTAAGTTATAACAGGTGAAACTTATTCATGGTTATATGTGACAAGCTCTCTGTACTTAAATAAGAATAAAAACGAAATTCGTCAAAGTTTGCCGTAAATGTAAAGCCGTGGACTTTTTTAAAATTGTTTTCGACTTTGATTTTTAAAACTTTGAGACACTTTTTTCAATTTCACTGCCGTGAATATCAGTTCGCGAGCCTTTTTGGAAATTAATTTCCACTTTGATTTTGGAAACGTTGACTGGCTTTTTTAATTTCACTGTGCATCAGTAAATACAAGGAACTCTGGAACGAAGTTGTCCAAGTCGACTATGAATATAAGCTTATTGCAATTGTTTTGCACTTCAACTTCGACAAGTTCAATTGTTTTTAAAGACATAAGGTAAGTTGCAAGTTGAGGTGGAGCTTATTCGTAGCTATATATGACAAGTGCTATATATTTTAATTAAACAAGACAACATTTTAAAATATTAGTTAACGTTTTGCAATTGTTTTCCAATTTAACTTTAACAATTTCATTATTTTTAAATATATGCGATAAGTTACAAAAGGCGGAGCTTATTTATAGCCATATGTGACAAGCACCTTGTACATTCATGAAATAAAAAAAATAAAAAGTAGTCAAAGTTTGCTGTGCTATTTCTGCAACTGTTTCCCAGTTTAACTTTTACAATTTCATTTTTTTTAATATATGACGTAAGTTACGATTCATAGCCATACGTGACCAGCTGCCTGTACTAATTTATTGAATAAGAATAAATAAAAAAATAATCAAAAGTTTGGAGTGGATTTAAGTTCGTGCGCCTCTTATTTGATTGTTTTTAATTTTAGATTGGAAATTTTCCGCTATTGTTAAATATATGACGCAATTTAAGATACATATATGATATTCATGGGAAATATTGACTCGCTTTTTTAATTTTACCGTATTCGAGTCAATAGTGAAATATCCAAAAGGAATAAGTTGATCCAAATCGCCCGTGAATTTCAATTCGCTTGCCTTTACTTACAATTTTTTTACCAACCTTAACTTTCATGATTGCAATAGTATTTGTTGTAACCGATGGAGCTTATCCATAGTCATATGCAACAAGCTGTCTGCACTTTAATGAAATCGGTTAAAAATTAAAATAGAGATTAGTTAAACTTTGCAGTGAATATATTCGCATGTTTTTTTTGCAACTTGAAAATTGTTATAAAATAACATTTAAGGCATGTCGATGCTTATTCTGCAAAACTGATAGGAGAATCTGATACATTCTCGAATATTACCTACCTATAAGTAAGTATATGACCGTATCCTAAATTTTCAAATATGTATATGACGCAATTGAAGACATATCGATGCTTATTCATAGAGAACCTAACTAGTTAGGCTTTTGTTGAATTTCAGTGTAGTTAAGGACAGCTATTTTAATTAAATAGGAAGAAGTAAAAAAAGTACTTAGTAAAATTTGTCTGCGACTCTTTAACAATATTTTTCGGCTTTACATTTCCAATTTTCGGTTATTTTCAAAGTAGGACGTAGCTGAATACATATCGATACTTATTCATGGAGCATCTTGGCTCATTTTTTTTCCATTTCATTGCATTTGGGTAAATATAGCAAGGTCAAAAATAAGTTTGTTCAAGTCAGCCATAAATTGAAATTCATTTACCTTTACTTGCACTTGTTTCAACTTCAACTTTCACAATTACAATTGTTTATAAATATATGAGATAGATTACGACAGGTGGAGCTTATTTATAGCCCTACTGGATTAATTTTTCCGAGCTCCCTACTTCGATCAGTCATAGTTTTCCTTATTTTGCAGTCCAGGTTATTTGAAAATAACGATAATTCTACAAATTAAAGCAGCTATTTTGTATAGTAAATACAGGAACATCAAAAATATAATTTGTTAAAGTTTATCATAATATTAAATTCACTTCCTTTTACCTGCAATTATTTTGGACTTTGGTTAGGAAAATTTCGGTTATTTTCATGACTAACATTCAGAGCTGGGCAGTACTCGAGTACAAGTACTCAAATACTGTACTCTAAGTACAATTCGGGTACTCTGTACCCAGTACCCAGTACAATTTTCAATAAAGTACTCTGTATTCGTACCCGTCATCACATTGGGTAGAAGTATCCGATACCCGCGTCTTTTATGAGTACATTTGTCCGAGTACTTTAATACCCACTGTGTTTGACGGTGTCGCCGGTGTCTGTACGAGAAGGCGAAGCGACTGACAACCAGTGATGTTCCCATCAATTTTTTCGAAGGTATACTTTACTACCGGTAATCCATTGTTTTTATGACTTTTTCTATGGTTGCTTGACGGCGGGGGGGGGGGGGGCAATTACAACAAACGAGCTTAAGAATTTTATTTTTTTCCATATAAAATTGAAAAAAAAACGGTTAACCTAATTAAATGTATTGACAAAATTTTTTTTCGTAATGCATCTTTTTCCCTCTCTGTTTTTTGGCGTTCTTTTACTTGACCACGAGAAGCTGAAAGTGTCAATCGATGGTCTTGCAGACAAACCTTCACGTATGGTCGCGGAATACATCCTTCACTGCTACTCGAAAGGTAGAGTGGTGGGATAAATCCTACAAACACTGGCAGCCTTGGTGCAGACAATTGTTCAAATAGTGTTCGACTTGACGTTAGGCCTAATTTGTAAGCACATTCAACGAGTTTTTACAAAATTGGTTGAGAGTATACGCAATATGCCCAGAAAATCTTGATAGTATACGGCGTATATGGAGTATACCGTATGGGAGCTACTGTGGTTTTTTTGAAGACTTGAGCACTTGAGGTAAGGGGCATATTAATATTGTATTATTACTTATCATATATTTTTGTTGGTTGTACAAAGGGATGTAATAAACTGATAAACTGTTTTGTTTATTTTGCTTATTATAAACCGAAAACAATGTTAAGTAAAAGTGGTGGGGGAAGAAACATGTACTTGCAAAGAGTACTCTTGAAATTCGAGTACTTGTACTCGGAGTACTGTACTCGACAGGGTGTGCAAGGAGTATAGTACTCGGTACTCTGTACTCGTTCTTCAGTTAAGGCATGTACTTGGTACTCGGTACTCGAGTACAATTTATCAGTACCCGGCCCAGCTCTGCTAACATTGACAGATTCTTTGGTTATTCGGTACTTTAATCAAATACAATATAATAACGCAATTAGCAAAACCGGTTGTAAATTTGAATTCGCTTGCCTTGTTTTCGACTTTGACCTGAACTATATTAATTAATTATCTTCAAATACATAAAGGATATCAAGGCAGGCCGTTGTTTATTTGCAGAGAATCTTCACATTTTTTTTCATAATCAAAAATAAAATTAGTAAATCTGGCCATAACTTTAAGTTCTCATACTTAGTAATCGTTTTAGATATTATTGCATTACGAGGTTGTTTCTTTAAAAGATTTTTTATTTCTGCATTTTAGTCAAATATGGAGCGATGAACACCTAGGTAAATCTTAGTTAAAATATGCAGTGCATTGAAATGCGCTATTATCAATAATTTCACTCATTTTGAAATAAATGAAGAAAGTTAAAAATGCATATGTTTATTTGCCGCCATCCTTGGCTGGTTCTATTTCTTTCTGTCTTTCAATCAAGTGTAAAAAGATGAAATTATTAGTACCTACCCAAAATTTCAATTCCTTACCTTGGTTAAACTTTGATTTCAACTTTGACGTTAAATAAAACAGTTAGTTTCAAATATATTAAGTACCTACCTACCTAAGCTAAGACATGTGGACACATTCATAGCCACACCCGATTATTTTATGCTACCTACTTGTATTTGAGTCAAATACCTACAGTGAGTTAAATATGAAATTAGTAAATATTTCGGGTGTACTTAAGTTTCCTGGAATTTCCAACATTTTTCAGCTCTTTCAATTATTTTCAACATGTAGCCGTACAGCTGTTTCAGTTATTTTCAAATAAAGTAATATAACTCATAACTTCCTTGGAATTAAGAGAAGATAACGAAAAAGATATTATGTATTTAGTAGCAGCAATCTTTAGTTCACCTGCTTTGATTTGTTTTCAAATTTAATTGTGACGATTTTAGCTACATTAAATACACATGAATGAAGTAAGTTAGGATATACAGCTGTTTATTCATGAATAATGAGTATAATGAACAACCCTTTTGAATACCTTCATATTTGACCAGCTTAAGTTTGATTTATTTCATTTTTTCCATAGCACATGTTAAAGTGTGCTTTTATCAACTCAAAACAAAAGGTCAAGTTTTACTTTAACAACAAGGGTAGATAAAGTAGCACTTTAACATCAAGGATAGATAAAGTAATTTGATTTTCTAACTTTTGTTTAAATTAAATGTGACAGCTTCGTATTATCGTAGCAACCCAATCTAGCTACTGACATTTTGTAATGTCATTGACTGTCCTTATTTTCTTCTGAAATTGTTAAAGTTCTTGCTATAGAAAAAAATATTGTATTATACACGATGATAAAGTTATTACTATCCACTCTTGAATCATTAACGTCTCGACTGCGTCTCGACGTTAAACGATTCACTCGTGGATAAAATTTAACTTTATCGTCTTGTATAATAAATTACTATTACTTGCTTTATTATATTACACTTTGAAAAATTAAGTTATTTCCAAATGTAGGAGGTAAGTTCAGGCATGCGGATGTTGCAATTATTATCATGTAGGTACATGAAGATATAAGGGTATTTATTCATGGCCATACCTGATAAGCTCCCTGTAATTTAATTAAATAAAACAAAAAAATATATATTAGTCAAAGTTTGCTGTGAATTGAAGATCGCGTGCTTTTTAAAAAACAATTTTCAACTTTAATTTTGAGAACTGATTCACTTCTTTCAATTTCACTGTGTTTGAGTAAATACAGGAAACTTCAAAGAGAAGTTGGTACCCACAGGCTGTGAAGTGAAGTTCGATTAGCATTGCTTGCAATCGTTTTGCACTATATACATTTGACAGTTTTATATATATATATATATATATATAATAGTTAAGATCCCCCCCCCCCCTTCATCTTTAAAAAGTTTATTGTTTTCAAATATACCTATAACGTAAGTTACGACAGGCGCAGCTTATTCATAGCCCTACGCGACAAGTTATTTGTACTTAGTGCATTTAAATAGAAAGAAATAATGAAAAAATAGTTAAAGTATCGTTCAGGGCGCTTCATTCCACATGTAGGTGTATGGCCTAAGACTCGGCGGACCAGGGTCACCGAAATATATGTTTTCGAAGCCCAGTCATCTGGCACACCTTAAAGACGTACCTACTGGGTGATGTGGTTAGCATCACGCCGCCTTCGAAATCTGCCTTACTTTCTCTACTTCCACAACCGCGGTTTTAGTACCCAATTTTAAAGCGTCTGGATGGGCCGTCCGCCAGCAGTCAGCTATGGGAATTGAACCCCGTACCGTAGCACCGCCGCGCCGCCGAGCTCCCTAACCGCTCGGCTACGATGGTGCTGAATTTAAGCTCTCATGCAGCTTTTAGAATTGTTTTTGCCTTTAATTTTGATTTTTTTTAATGTATAACGTAGTTGAAGGCATAGATGTTTTTTCATGGAACCCTTGATTTTTTTTTAATTTCCTAATAAATAATACAGGAATACCCAGAAATAAATTAGTTGAATTCGCCCATAATTTTAATTTCACCTCTATTTATCCATAGTTGTGTTCGACTTTAGCTTGGTCAATTTCAATTGTTTTCGCTCCTAACTTTGACATTTTTCTTATTTCTGTACTTTAATCAAATACAAAATAATCAGTCTGGCCGTAAATTTAAGTTGTTTTAGTTTTCAATTGCTTTAAATTTTTACTTGATGCGATTATGCTTATTCAGGGCCACCTTTGATAATTATTTCTTTCTGTAAAGCTGACCAAATAGGTAATGTACCTAATTCAAATTCGCAGTGTTTTCGACTTGAACTTTAATTATTTTCTTATTTTGAAGTAAACTACAGTAAGTAAGTTACAAGATGGGGAGTTTTATTTATGGCCACTTGGCCACCGTTAATTGGTTTTCTTTTTTACTTTTCGTATTTTAATCAAATGTAACGAAATAAAAGCATGAGTTAATGAAAGTTTCAATTTCTTCAATTTCGTTAAACGTTGTTTTCGACGTTGACTTTAACAAACCAATTTACAGCATATGAGTGATTACTCATGGCTAACTATATAAGTATATGTCTAGTTTATTTTTTAATCTCCCCGTATTTGATTGAACATTGAAAAATCATGAAAGAAATTAGTTGATGTCGGCTGTGAATTTAAGTTCGTTTGACTTGCTCGCAGTTATTGTCGACTTTCGCACATTCCGTTTGGAGTTTTGGAACAAATAAATTAATGTAATATCTAAGCCATTTTGCTCGAATTAATAATTTTAAGTTTACTTGGCTTTACTTGTTTGGTTTTTTAGTTATTTTAAATATAGGAAATAAGTTAAGATATGCAGTTGTTGGTTTACGGCCAAGAGATATACCTAGCAGGTGCAATTAGCTTCCGGAATTGTTTAAGGGCCCCGGAACAAAAAAATAATTACATTTTAGCATTCCAAATAATTCTAGATCTAATCTGAACTCACCGTCTCGCCCTTTGGGTGTCACAACGCGGAAGGCGCTGCTGCTGACCGGCGGACTGGAAGGCGCGGAATCGGAAACGTTCACCGGACTCCCGGAGCTTTCCCGGACTCTGCTGTAGTCTAAGGGCATCGCAGGGTGAGCACTGAGTTCTAAAGTCATTTTCACTGTTTTCAACAATTGTTTTTCAGCTATTCGGGCCTTCGACGGCTGAGCGAGTGGCGTCTTGCCGCCTTCTTGCACATTTCCGGGTGGAAGCTTTTTGGCAGATTGCAAAGTTGACTAGATACTAGAGATCACTTCAGCTATATTTGAGTAATAAATTAATTTTTTTTAGAATGTCACTTGTGCGGTTCAAAGAGAGTTTGTAGATTATACATTGGATTGGTCCTTCTCAATGCACAGCTAACTGAGGTTAGATACGACATGGTTCGTGGAGGAAACGCATCGCGTACATTCACAACATGACAATTTCCGGTGCCAGGACGCGTGCTAGCTGAAATTCGACCGGCAGGCTACTGTTTGATCAGCAAAGGCTCGGGATGAAGTCTGCGAGCCCCTTCGCTGGCCCGCCTTGCCACCGGACTTTCGCCCCTCTGCACCTCGGCATACGGCGGGGGCGGCCCTTTGCGCCAACTCCACCTTTTGTGATAATGCACAGATATAATCGAACATTCAACATAACAATAACAGTTATATCGCCGTTTTAGAACCGAAATCAGTTGCCTTTCGATCTTCGCCGCCTGGAGTCCCAGTGCCGCCTTTGATCCGGCCCCAAAATTAGGCGATTGTTTTCTGTAGTCGTTTATCTCATATCATATGCGTTTGGGAAATGCAAAAAGTCATGTGGTCTTCCAGAATGCAAATTTCCGAAGTGGCAGAGTGATTTGGTCCAAATTAAAAAGCTATTAAAGTTTAGCGGCCAGATTGGCATTTGATTAACCATGTTTCAGTTTATTCGCTATGTTGGTTGAGCTGGGAGGGGGAAGGGGCCTCGGTTGGTCTAAATCTGGACCACGCCTCTTCCTGAAACCGCGAGACGTTTGAATTCAAGGCTCCGTTTGTTAGCAACCATGGCATACTCGCCTTAATCAGGCTTTGATTTCTGTATTATCCCTCGCGAAGACCCCGTAAGCAGGGTCCAAAATAATACCGCTTTCGTTTAAGGTATTAACAAATAATTGATAGCTACCTTCTGAAAAGCTGCTGTCACTTTTTTTTCGTGCTGAAAAAAACAAAATTCCAAAAACAGATCTATTGAATTAATTATATTTTTTAATTTTCATTCACACTGGCAATCAATTATTTGTTTTTGTCTTTCAACAGAATAAGTTTAGAACTGTAATTTTAAAAAAGCAGAATGTCAATTATGGTGAGTTTGGAAATTAATTTGTAAAATGTAAGTGCAATGGTAACTTCAACAATAGACTCGATTGTTGCTGGAATTTAATTCTACATATTTTAAAGTATATTATTCTATTATTTTATGAGTTAAGGGACTGAATTATTTGTAATTAATTAAATTATTATTAAGTATAGAATATATTAACAATTAACTTCAATATGACAAAGGACAATAATTAATTTAATGCTTTGTAGTTTATCTTTAATGTGATTTAGATTTCAAGGAATATAAATTTGTATTTGCTTTAGTAACTAAAGTACCTAAAGCACCACACACGATCAGAATTTATTAAAACACAAGACCTAGAATTAAATATTGCAATGTTATGTTAGTAATTAGATATTTAAATATAAATTAATTACACCTGATATCCGTTATTAAAATTACTTTCAAATTACTTTATTCTTTTATAAGTCAGATTGACTTAAACTCAATATACGTATGGTTATGTAGGCGGTCCTATGCATTCTTGACCCGGTATAATCACCACATGGTTAATTAAATCTTCAAAACTAGCTCAGTTAATAAATCATTTTAACTTGACACTCCTATTCTCATGTTGGGACGTGCATTGCAATTATTGTCAATTCAAAATTATTTTATATTGAAAATTAAGTATGTAGATTTATTTTAACTACACATTGAGTTTATCAAATATTTTACTTTAAAGAAATCTGAGAAATACCCTTTTCTTTATTTCAAATAATTACTTATCAGTCGTTAAGTGGTTTACCTTAAGCAATCTCTTTTTGGTTACAAGGCATATCAATCCTTTAGGTTCCCTACACACATCTAACTGTCAACCTCCAACTGATCAACAGCAATGGCTGTTTCCAAGTGATGACCAAAGATGTTACAGTTTACACTGCTGTATATCTCTCCTACCCATCCACAACAATGACCATATATAAGTACAAGTAATTACCAACGATCTGATCTTTACACTTATGAAGATGTATTATTTTACTTCTTCCATGTGTTAGTAAATCCTTTTACTATAAAGTTTACTTTATTTAGAAGTAATTCAATTTAAATAAATTGGATACTTATTAATTTATAAACATCTGACTTGCAATTTTTTATCTCTACTAATCTCTTAGCATCCCGCTTAATTACTAAATTTACACAGTTGTTAATTTTTAGATAAATAACTCGCGTTATTACCAATTTCAGCAAATATAATTTTAACAATTAGATACTGTTGCTTATATTAAGATCACCTTTTATCTATCGATTTGCATATGCATTTATAAGGCCTTAATAAAGTGTTTAAAAGAAAGTAACTATAGGTAATTCACGTCCCATACCAATTATATCTTATATTCAACAAGTACTAGGTACCTACAACTTGTATTATTGTACTTATTTTTTCATTCTAAATAAGGTATTAATCAATTTTAATTCTTTCATTATTTTCACACCATATGCTGAAGTACAGAATCTTGACAATATAAAAAAAATAGATTATTTTCTGTCATCTTAAAAACTACCGAAAAAAAATATGCAGTAGAAATAATAATATCAAGCTTGTTAAGACAAATACCGTTAATATAACTATAGTAAAACCACGGAAACAAACAGTGCACGTCATCAAATATTTAGTTGTTAATTTAAAGTTGCTGTTTGATGACGCGCACCGTTTGATTCCGTGATTTACCTATAGGTACAATAAATATGATGTTATTGTAATTGTAATTCTTACAAAAACCATCATCTCATGCGTTTTACTGTAACCATTTTTACACTGTTAACAGAAAAGTTAGAAATATTGTAATATAAGCAGGTCCAGCAGCTTTTTCACACACTATGTTTTTGTACGCTTTTAGGAAGCCAATTTCTAAAAAATCTAAGTTTTAGATTACATACATTGATTTATCGTTATTGTTAAAAAGTATAGGTATGTGGCTGATTTAACCAGACTAAATATTAAATTTGTTTAATTGATCTTTAATACATTGAACACAGGCGTGGCGTCATTATGATGCGCTCCTAATACGGCTATTAATGCAAACTTAATAGTTTTGTACTATTCTGAGTAGTGATTTTACAATAATTGTCTAAATATATATATATATCACAAGGAAAATAGTTTTGGGCTTACGAAGTAGTAAAATTGCAGTTTTATCACATCTAAAATTAGATTGTTCTTATAACACTATTTTTAAAGTTTGTTGCAACTAATTCCATTTTTAATGATAATTTCTGTATAGTTCTCGCTGAAACCCTTACCGATGTGTCATCTGCATACATTACTAAGCAGTTTGCATTTAAATATTTTCAAATCATTTACAAACAACATATACAGGTGTCAATGTGGCCTAAGAGAACAATCATTGTGGTCATGATTTTATTTTAAATTAATAGTTTTAGAATAATCTAGTGTGAGTAGAAGAGAAGTGTCAGAACAAAATAAAAAATTGTAATTGTAAAATTGAATTTGTAAGTGAGCTGTATCAGAATCGAATTCTGTGACGAATTAAAGCTGTGGAAAACACAAAGAGGTTGTTTATGGTTATCTGTTAGTACTGTGCTAATAGAATTTGAAGGTTACCTGTTTGTGCCTTTTCGATTGCTAAAAGCCTGAGCCAGGTGTGAAAGGCAATAGTGGCAAGCTGTCGAAAAACGCTTTTGTCAATTGAACTGAGCTATCGAAGTTTGAAACGAAAACAACAGGAGCGGCCCCTGTACAAAACCTTGGGGTACCCCTAATTCTATGTTAAACTTATCAGACATACAATTAGATACCTGCACTACTATTGTTCTGTTCGTTAAATATGTAATTAACCAATTTTTGCAACAGCTCTAATAACTAAGTAGCAAGAAATGAAACATTAACCGAATCAAATGCACACGACAAGTCGAAGAACAGTCCTGCAGCTAATTTACCGCCATACAGCGCTTTAATTACAAATTTCATGAAGAAGTAGAAGCAAGCCCTTTTAATGGACTTACATTTTATATAACCATGCTGCGCATCAGCCATCAAGTTATACCTGTTTATTAAGAAACTTTTTTATTCTCTTAACTATTAAGATTTCCATAATTTTGGCAATTATAGCAAGAACAGATACCGATCTGAAGCTTATGACATCCAGGTGTAACCCTTCAATTTTCTTTAGAAGTGGCACAACGCGAGCGATTCTCAAAGAATGTATAAAAGAATTATTAATTAAAATTGTCAATGAATATAAAATTGCATCAAGAATTTTCATAAACATTGTTAAACTTATCTCCTCATATCCATTACTACCTGCACATTTTTCAATTGTAATTCGGAAAGTGCAACTTGTAATTCAGATTAATAAATTGTAATTCAGAAAGCGTAAATGTTAATTCAGATTAGTAATTGTACATCAGAAAGCGTAACTTGTATTTCAGAAAGTGTAAATTGTAATTCAGAAAGCATCAGTTGTTATTCAGAAGCCAAGGACCGACCTTTATGTAGAATTACTAGGTATGTATAGATTATAGATACGTACATACAGTAGTGTGTAAAGTTTGCAATAAAGTTAATATTTGTATGTATGTATGTTACTCTATCTCTTAGGTCTGTGGTTCTGAATAGAGCACAGTTAACTTGGTGCCCAACTATGAATGGTCCCACCGAGCTCGATTCTAATCGCCAATGCTGCGGAAAAATTCCGACCGCCTCGGAATTCAAACCGAGGACTTGCTTAATGCAATCCTAGAGCTTCCCCAGCTGCGCTACGCGATTTATTGTGAAAAATCGTAGCATACAAAAGGCTCTTAGTAACAGCATATAACAAATGTGAATTCTATGATGAACAATTTTAAAGTTCATTTATCTTCAACCGGAAGATGACAAACAAAAATTAAGATAGACTTGTTTGAAAATTTCTTGCAAATTATCAGTGCTTTCTGAATACCAATTAACGTTTCCTGAATTACAATTTACACTTTTTGAATTACAATTTACTAATCTGAATTACATTTGACGCTTTCTGAAATACTTCTTACAGTTTCTGAATTACAAATGAAATAGGTGTAGTTTTATTTTTAATTTCATAAGTTACAGCTTTTACTTCGAACTCTATAAACGAAACAATTTGAATGGATTGTTAAGGCGGCTGTACATCCCTTAGACAGTCTGCCGAAATTTGGTTCAATTTGGTTTTCGTCAAACTTGAAAAATATTTTCTAAATTGATTAATTACTACACCTTTTTCATTTGTATTGCAGATTAATAAATTGTAATTCAGAAAGCGTCAAATGTAATTCGGACTAGTTAATTGTAAATCGAAAAGTGTCAACTGTAATTCAGAGAGCGTCAAATGTAATTTAAATTAGTAAATTATAATTCAGACAATGTAGCTTCTAATTCAGATTAGTAAATTGTAATCGAGGAAGTGTAACTGATAATTCAGATTCGTAAATTGTAATTCAGAAGGTGTAAATTGTAATACAGAAAGTGTAACTTGTAATTCAGCATAGTAAATTGTAATTCAGATAAGTAAATTACAATTCAGAAAGTGTAAATTGTAATTCAGAAAGAGTAACTTCTAATTCAGATTGGGAAATTCAAATTCAGAAAGTGTAAATTGTAATTCAGAAAGTGTAACTTGTAATTCAGGTTAGTAAATTACAATTCAGAAAGTGTAAATTGTAATTCAGAAAGTGTAACTTGTAATTCAGATTAGTAAATTCCAATTCAGAACGTGTAAATTGTAATTCAGAAAGTGTAAATTGTAATTCAGAAAGTGTAACGTGTAATACAGAAAGTGTAACTTGTAATTCAGATTAGTAAATTACAATTCAGAAAGTGTAAATTGTAAATAGGAAAGTGTAATTTGTAATTCAGTATAGTAAATTTTAATTCAGATTAGTAAATACCAATTAAAAAAGTGTAGATTGTAACTCACAAAGTGTAGCTTGTAATTCAAAAGGAGTAACTTGTAATTCAAATGAGTACATTCGAATTCAGATTAGTAAATTGTACATCAGAAAGTGTAACTTGTAATTCAGAAAGTGTAACTTGTAATTCAGATTAGGAAATTGCAATTCACAAAGTGTAACTTGTAATTCAGAAAGTATAACTTGTAATTCCGTCATATTAGATGAAAACCATTTTTGATCATTCAGTACATATTGAATGTGTGTAAAGCTTGCAATATATTTAATATTTTATCTACGACCACTACTAAAAGTAGACCTTTTAGCGCTAGCTTGTTTAACTAAAAGTGACGTTTTATAGTTTACCGTGGAATAACGATGAAGGTTGTGACCAAGCCATTATAAGCTCCGTCTACCTTCCATCCGATTCCATGGACCCACCGCCTAGCGAGGAACTAGAGAACCTAGTATCATCTGCCTCCCAAGACGATCTAGACCTCATCCTAAGCTGCGACGCAAATTCTCACCACATCATTGTAACATAAGAGGTGATTCACTTTTAGAATTTATCTTAACTAACAATCTAGTAGTAGTCAATAAAGGTAACACTCCAACCTTTTATAACTCTAAGGCTGAAAACACACGAAGCGGTTCACGCCGAGTCGGCGGCCGAGCCGGCAGCCGACTCGGCCGCCGACTCCATGTATTTAAAGCGGACAAAACACACGCTGCGTCATGTAGCGCGTACGCTGCGCGTATACCGCGCGTACGCCGACCGTACGCCGAGCGTACGCCGAACGTACGCTCATCCAGAACAAGTCCCGAGCGCGGTTTTCGTATCGCTTCGAGCGTACCCTCAAGTCTGTGCTATCTTATGACTGTACACACGACAAGCGGTTTCAAAGCGGTGAATATCAGGCGCAGTTGTCAAATATCTTTGTCATATATGAAAATATTTTACTAGATGAGTAGTATCTGACTGATCATTTGTTTTGAAGGTTATATATGTACTAATTTAATTTTAGTGGTAAATGTGTTCCGATACTGAAAGCGAAAAATAATGGAAATCCAGGCAAGACCAGCCATATGGGACATGCAGCATGTTGATTATGCAAATAAAATATAACGAAAACGAATCCATTGCTTTCAATAGGAATACTGGCAACATGTCATCGTTATCTTTATCGCGGCGACTTTTTAGCAGACTCGTGTATTTTATCGCAGGCGGCCGCCGAATCGGCTGCCGACCGGGCGCCGACTTGTGTGTTTTATATCGCAGCCGGCCGCCGAGTCGGCCGCCGACTCGGCATGAACACCTTCGTGTGTTTTCAGCGTAATAGACATGAAGTTATAGATATTACAATAACCACTATGAGAATTAGTCAATCAGTGAATAAATGGCAAGTTTCAGACGAACCATCACTCTCTGATCACAATTATATAACCTTTGAAATGTCTCAACGGGAAGTAAGCCAAAAAGTTTACTACAACCCAAGAAAGACAGACTTGGACCTATATAAACAAAAACTACAAGAGAAGATAGAACACCTAAGGTTCAGATCTCGCAATAAAGTAGTTTTAGACTCAAATGCTGACCGGTTAAAAGAGGCCATAATTGACTCCTTTCAGAGTAGCTGTCCTCTAATAGACCCAAGTCAGCAAAGAGCAAAAAACACACAAATTGGTGGAATAAAGACCTAGAAAAGACCAGACAAGAAGTCAGACTTCTGTTTAACAGGTCTAAAGCCACAAATAACTGGGCGAACTATCACAAGGCTCTCACAGACTATGGCAAAAAGATCAAGGCAGCTAAGATAGCAGCCTGGAAAAAGTTTTGCCAGGAGGTGGAGACCACACGATCCACAGCTAGACTCCAAAAAATCATCTCAAAGCAAGCCATGAACCCAGTAGGCACTCTTAAAAAAGAAAGCGGAGAATACACTACAACGGAAGAGGAGACGTTATCTCTTTTGATAAAAACTCACCTACCCGGAGCAGTGGAACAACCTACTCTGGTTGAACCCAATCATACCCCTAGGAGGGAAGACTGGGAAACAGCTAAGACAATAGTCAGCAAAGAAAGGATTAGATGGGTAACTAGCCTCTTCAGCCCTTTCAAATCTGCTGGAAACGACGGTATACAACCCGCAATGCTGCAGAAAGGGATAGATATACTGCTGAACCCACTCAAAGACATGTTCCAAGCAAGTCTTGCCTTAGGCTACATTCCCCAAGCCTGGAGAGTGACTAAAGTAGTATTTATCCCTAATCCTGGTAAGAGCAGCTATGCAGAAGCTAAATTTTACAGACCTATCAGCCTAACGTCATTCCTCCTTAAAACGTTGGAAAGATTAGTAGACAGGTACTGGAGGGAGGAAGCCCTAACTTCACTCCCGATTCACAAATATCAACATGCTTACCAAACAGGGAAGTCATGTGAAACCGCTCTACACCAACTAGTGGGGAAAATTGAGAGAACCTTGGAGTACAAGGAGTACGCAGTCGGAGCATTTCTAGACATAGAAGGTGCCTTCGACAACACCTCCTACCACTCTATTGAAAGAGCAATGACAAACCACCAGATCGATAACACCACGATAAGATGGACTATGGCAATGCTCAACACTAGAGTTGTAAAAGTCAAGTTATTTGACAAGGAAAAGACAGTGCAGGCGACAAGGGGATGTCCACAGGGAGGAGTTCTTTCTCCACTCCTGTGGTGCCTCACAGTTGATGAACTGCTGATCAAACTCAATAACAAAGACTACTACACTCAAGGATACGCTGATGACATTGTCATACTGATTCAAGGTAAATACCAAAGAACCGTAGACAATGTAATGAAATCAGCACTAAAGATAACCGAAGAGTGGTGTCTAGAGAATAATCTTAGAATTAATCCCAGCAAAGCCACTCTCGTCGCTTTCACTCGTAGAAAGAACATCATAAACAGAATCAACATAAAACTGTTTGAGACAAATGTCAACTGGGAGAACGAGGTTAAGTACTTAGGTCTAACCATCTATTCCAAACTAACTTGGAACTCCCACTTAGACAAAACAATCACCAGGTGCATACAAACATTAGTTAGTGGGAAGAGAGCCATAGGTAGTACGTGGGGGCTCAAACCGGAACTGACCCTCTGGCTGTACAAAACCATGGTTCGACCAATAATGTCATATGGAATAATCGCCTGGTGACCCAAAATAAAACCAGCAACTGCGATCCACAAAATCAGCAGAATACAATATCTAGTTAATCGGTGCATCACTGGAGCCTTTAAAGGCACCTCAGGACAAGCACTGAATGCTATTTTAAATCTGCCACCTCTGCACGTCTTCTTGGAAGGTGAAGCCAGAATGGCAGCCTACAGATTACAAAGTATTGGTCACTGGATGACCACAGCTAATAATCTAGGACATGGCAAGATCATGTCACACATCAACAACCCAATATTAGAAATGGGTTCTGATCTTATAATCAAAGCCTATGACTTTGAAAAAAACTTTACTGTACACACAAGTTGGAATCCGGACCAACTACCAACTCCAACAAATAAGAACATAATTTTTTACACTGATGGATCTAAGTTTGAAGGGGGTACAGGCTCCGGTGTGTACAGTACCAATCCTAGAACCAACGAAAAAGTCAGTCTAGGAAAGTTTTGTAACATCTTTCAGGCTGAAGTACAAGCTATTAACGTATGCGCAAACATCAGCATAGAAAAGAAGCTGCTCAATCGAGACATACACATTCTCTCAGACAGTCAGGCAGCACTGAAAGCGCTAAACGCTTTCAGTACGTCATCGAGACTGCTCAAGGAATGCAAATCCAAACTTCAAACCTTAAGCCAGGGAAATACAGTAAAATTATGCTGGATCCCAGGTCACCAAGATATTGAAGGATACGAAAAGGCGGACAAGCTCGCAAAAGAAGCAGCCCTTAATGCAATGACCGGTCCAGAACCTGGTCTAAGCATTCAGAAAAACCAAGCCCGCTCAGCCATTAATGAATGGGTCAATACCGCACACCAACTAAGGTGGAGAAACTACAATCAAGCAACACACTGCAAAATATTGCTAAAAACTCCGAATCCACAAACCACCAAAACCCTGTTGAGACTGAACAGAACTCGAATCAAGCTAGTAGTCAGTCTACTAACAGGCACTGGAGCATTCAGAGAATTTATGCACAGGATCAATATCTATAGAGATGAACCTGTTTGCAGACTATGCCAGGAGGGTGATGAAACAGCCTATCATGTCCTCTTTGAATGCCCAGCATTAGAGCGTAAAAGACACCAACTCGATTGGAGCCTTAACTCTATTGACAACCGCAAGCTAGTAGGGGACATTGCAAGTCTAGTAAAAGATACGGATGTCGGCCTGCTAACTTGAAAAAACTCCTGACAGTACAAAAAGCCCAAAGGGCTGACGTGCGCATGCCAGCAAAAGGCAGTCGTGGAATCTAAATCTAAGGAGGATACGACAATCTTAGGCAGCGTTTGGGAAATGAAGTTTTATATTACGAAACAAAGAAGCCGGGTAGCGCAGTTGGAAAAGCGTTTAGCTTGCATTAAGCAAGTCCTCGAACCAAATCCCGCAGGGGCCGGAATTTTTCCGCAGCTTCGGCGATTGGAATCGGGCTCGGTGGGACCATTCACAGTTGGGCACCAAATTAACTGTGCTCTACTCAGAACCACATACCTAAGAGATAGAGTAACAGAGTCAGCACATCACCATGACACACACAAACCTTAACACACAATGGTTGCTACGCAAGCACGAAAGGCGCGCTCCAACTTTGTATCTCGCAACTCGGGGCAAGTTGAGCACTACACCGCCAGATGCTAACGTACAGAGCACCAGCCTCTACACCGCTAAGGTAACAAGAGGTTAACGATTATACATACATACATTAGGAAAAAAAAATTCCCTACATCTAAAAACTGATGTGTTTAACTCATGCATCTTACCAGTTATGAGTTATGGCGCCGAAAACTGGGTGATGTCTATGAAAAATATAAATATGCTCAGAGTAACCCAGCGTGCAATGGAGAGAGCCATGTTGGGATTATCTTTACGGGACCGAAAAACCAACGAATATATTCGAGAGAGGACATACATAGCAAGAACAGCAGCATCTTTGAAATGGAAATATGCAGGGCATATAGCAAGGAGAGGAAAACAGATGGAATAGGAAAATCCTACAGTGGCGACCACATGCGTTCAAACGACCAAGAGGAAGACCATTCATGAGATGGATAGACGGCGTAAAACTAACGGCTGGACTAAACTGGATGCAAGTAGCATCGTATAAAGAACGAGGGAAGATTATTAAAGAGGAGTATATCCAAAAATGGACTTGAAGCGCTAATTAAAAAGAAGCCGAATGTAACCAGAACTTCGTTAATAGCACGTTGAACACGAAAATTTTTGAAATGTGGAAAACCCTTATGGTACCACACCAAACACTGTATTTTGGTATAGGAATTAAAATGGTAGACCCGAGTTTCATCCATGAGCTGAACATCCGTGCTGATTTGCTTTTATGTTCAGTGATTAAATTAACCACTTTGAAGCGTTTCTGTTCCGAGATCACTATTCTGAGTTAACTTGATCAAATTTTACTAACCCAGAAGAGATGAACCTTGTTTCAGCAATTTGTTGGATACTTTATTTTTTGCGCATATTGTGAATGAATTGTTGTTTTTTTTTGGGTTGTAGCACTTACCCTCTATCGTACTGGGCATGTTCTCAAGTCTCTATTTGTAATATATAATATTACTATATAGTTTTTACCATTTGATAAAAGAGGACACCGTCTCAAATATATTTGGTTTATCATGATGACTTTCCATGGAAATTAATCCTTTTTCATCATAATATTTAGTACGAGTTTGTGCATTGGCCGAATTAACCGGCTGCAACTACCGAGCGGAAATAATAAAAATATCTCTTGGAAATTTGGAATATTGTCGCAAGTACGAAAAGAATTTGCCTGTGTCATCTAACCGTTCTAAATTCTCCAAAATTTAGCATTATTTGCCGGTTTCAAAGAATTATTATAGCAGGTTAACTTTTTTATAGGTTTCAAAATACACGGATGGCGTGATAGCGAAGTTGCAAGCACGCGATGTGCTGCAAGTATTTATGCGGCTGTATCTGTTGTAATTTAGTAAATCTTGGTCGACCACCAGCGAACCCGCAGACGAAATTGCCTTAAGAGCAACTACGAGACCGCAGCAGCGAATCGGGGTAGTTTTTATTAGATTTGCCCCGTTCGACATCTGCGAGCCGCTGCAGAAAGAGACATGTTTATGCATACATAAACAGCAGTTTAATAAGTGACTATAGTGCATGGAAGATTTTAAATTTAAATATGAATAATAAGTATCCAATAAATCTTGCAGCCAATGGTAGAGGTGGTTGCACCTTGTTTTGCTCTCGGACTTCTTTTTCTCCCACTATTTTAATCCATCGGCTCGAGTGCTTAATGCATAATAAACATTATACTTAGCTTTGTCTGCTCTGTTATTAGCCCGTAATTGTTTTGGAAGGTCTGCACAAAGGAGAGCATTAAAATCGCGCAAAAACGAGCTGGAATTAATTTATGTAATGGAGTTGATGCGCCCGAGCCGGGGACCACGGAAGTTGATTGATTGCTTAGATTGGGAAATTTAGAACTTCTCGAACGAATCAATTGCGGACGTAACGCGATTCCGAGATATTTGCGGTGCCAAGAAGTGCTCCTCGGCTCGAAAATAGCTTTTACACTCTTCATCGGGAACTCGCAAAAATTGACCTGTTTTAAGTTAGTGCTTTTCTGTTGTTCGTTGCCTGACAATGTGTTTTTCCATGCATTTGGGGAATTCCCCGGCGAATGGGGAAGTAATTCATTTTGTTCGAGCATGAGATGAGTTTGCACGAAAAAGACTAATTTACGAAATCGAAGGAAATTTTATCGTACGAATGTCATATTTATATAGATGCGTGTAAACCTATTTAGATAATATTATATGTATACAGAAAAAGGACTTCAATTTTATTACCATTATGCAAAGTGAACAGAAACATATCTTATAACGTGTTATTCGATGCAAATTAACATTATCATGTTTTCCTCCAAGAAAGAAATACGTATATGAGTTATCTAACATTGAAGAAATTGATATAAAGCGCACGAAACAAACATTTGAGCTCACAGAGCAGTTGGATTTAATTTGAATCTGATTCGGCAAGTAGTAATTGCTTTGTTACACATGCGAATTACATACATAGACAGTCATAAAACGTCTTTTATAATAATTAGGGGTGTGGATTATATAATCGCAATATAATCACATTCTGAACTGATTTTAATGAAAGTTTGGATTTTTAAGTAACATTCTTAAAATATGCAATTCAATAAATTTCCAAACTAAATTTGCTGTGAAAATAAAAACCACGTCTTAATATACACTGTACTATTTTTAAATTGATTGATGTCAACCTATTGTTATCTCTTGCGATGGGTATAATTAAAGGCATTTAAAGCAAGGGCTCAGCTTTCATTCGTTCAAGAACGTAATAGCCAAGTTCACCATTTATTATGCATTTTATATCTAATTTCTTAATAAACATTCGTTTTCAAAAGTTATTGGTTATGTTTTGCATTTGACATTTAAACTTGACAAACACAACGGCGTGCATGTAAACAACGTTCGCACATACTTTTAACTGAAACTGAAAATTTATTGAACCACTTGATATTTTCACAAATTTACCCGTGCACATGCTCCTTTGTATATTAAATTAAAAACTTCATGCTTATAACTAAAGCTGATATTTATATGCACTCAAATGTACGAAAATATGCGCAAATATATGCACACATTTTGTTGAGTATATGCACCCAGAGTTACAATATGTGCACATAATTGCTCTATTTTTTTTAAATAACTAGAAGTATTCTAATTAATGTAAACATTTTCATTATTTTGTATGAGTATATTTAGTTCTCTAATTTTTATTCAAAGACGTCATTCAGTTTAACGTTTGACTATATAAACACGGACTGCTAACGACAACTTCACGTTCTAAGCCAATATAAAAATGAGATTTCCCCCTAACCCCGCCAGACTATTATTCACCCAACACTCGAAGTTCGACTCTTGAAATGGATTCTTTGTTGGCTGATTCCTTATACATTGCTTTTATGGGTGTGATGGCAGTCTATGTTTATATAGTCAAAGACTGTAACAGGGCCTTCCCCTTTCCTCTGCTTATTTCGATATGCGCACTGCACTCCAGCGGTAGAAAGTGAAA